>PVKS010039157.1:0-17464 GCA_004027875.1 Aplodontia rufa | reverse complement strand
CACAGCAACGAAAAACCTGACTGAAACACCGCTGCACCAGGTACAAACTTTCCAACATGCACACTCAAATCACAGCACTGTCATTTATCCTCCCGTTCACAGAGATGTATGTCAGACGCATGACTCTGCTATGTGTCATGTCTCACTCTGGGGTTCAGCCTGGGAGCTTCAGAAAGGCTGATGCCAGATTTAATGAATCTCAAAGACGGCTGGGCATGTGCGGATAGTGAATGTGCTTGTCCACTGATCCTTGCATGGGGTGGTGCTGAATTATACAGATTCTGTTCCGCTGCAGCTGGGTTATGCTTTCTTGGCAGATACATACAATTTTCTCCAAGAATTGGAATGCTTGTTGTCAATGCATTTGATTGCTTGAATTTAATCAGTTCATTCGCAGACATTTTATGACATTTGGATGACATATCTGTCTTTATAGAGTAAGTTTCTTTAAAGTAACTGATTTCTTACTGAATTTTTCATGAAAATGCACACTAAAAATTTCTCAAACTCATTACACCCGTACATACACACACATTTACATATACACTTTCAACTTTTAAATGATGGCATCTAAACAATATTTATTATTTTTTCTGAAAACCCTACTATAGTAAAAAGAAACAAATTTTTTAAATGAACAAAGAGAACTAGAAAAGAGATGACTGGCAAGAGATATCAGTGGCTTGTGAGAGACTGGTAGGCAGAAAAATAGGTAGTAAACAACAGACAGGAGAAATGTCTAGAGGCACATGCCCAATTTCATCCTTTCTGATTTGCCTTGAAAGCCCCCCAGAGAGGCCACAGCACACAGATGGGATTGAAGAGGGGAGCTGCAGGGCCACAAACAGGAAGGCTGGAGGGAAGTTTGTACAAGGAGTGATTAAACTTCCAAGTCTGACTCTTGCAGCCAGATGGCCCCTTCCCCACACCCTCTCAGAGAATGGAAGTTGACACTCTGGAGTGAGTGGTCCTCTGTTATGCTGGGCACAGGGAATGAGGCACTAAATCAGACAGCAACCAAGTTCTGGAACTGTAGGGAGATGAAGTAAAAGTCTGAAAACAGTGGATAGAAAAAGAAACTCCTTGAACACAGCTGGCTTTCAAAAATGCCACAGGTCCACTCAATCTCCTTAATCATGTCTGATTTGCTACTGTGGATTTAACAGAAGTGCTTAACCCCTGAGCTACAACTCCAACTCTTCTTGTTTTTTTTTTCTTTTGAGAGAGGGTCTCACTGAGTTGCTTATAAATTGCTAAGGCTGGCCTCAAATTTGCAAACCTCCTGCCTTAGCCTTTCAAGTTGCTGGGATTACAGGTGTTCACCCCTGCACCTGACATTCATGTCTGAAAGTAATGAATTAAAATTGAGATGTGAATTTAATCCCAGAATAAATAGTTAAAGTAGCTCTCAGAAGGATTCACGGCTGGAAGGACTGGGCATGAAACTGCTGGTTATAGTAAGTCTTTTAGTACAATCAGATTTAAAACTTTAAATCATGCATATGTATTACTTCAAAAAAATATTATTTCCGACATAAAAAATTTGAACACAAATTGGGCTCAAAATTTTTAAATGAAAGTTAAAAATTGAATGGATTACTGTTTCAGTTATTATTTCTGAAAGAGGCATTAGAAAAATTGTATAGACATATTCTTCCTTTCAACTGAAAGTCCTAAAAAATACGAGAAACCTCTCTATGTAGAATCCATGGTACAGTTAAAATGCATTTGCATTTTAAATAAAGCTTACAGGTATACTGTAATCTTAACCATTATAACAAATTATAATAATAAACCCAAATAGCATTTTCTCTAGGAATTATGTAAAGAACTGCCCCACCTCTTTTTCCTCGTCATAAAATGTCTTTATTTGACCATCACTTTAGAAGGACAATTTTCTTCTTCATTCCATATTTTTACTGGTGCATTATAGTCATACATATGATGGAATTTGTTGTTATATATTTGTACATACACATAAAAATAACAATATAACTTGGCCAAAATCATTCCCCAGTATCTCCCTCTTCTTTCCCTTCTCCCTCACCAGGGTCTTTCTCCTCTACTCTACTGATCTCCCTCAAATTTCATGAGATCCCCCCACCTTTCTTTTCAGTTTTTTTTCTCTAAAGTTTCCACATATGACAGAAAAGATGTGATCCTTGACTTTCTGAGTTTGGCTTATTTTGCTTAACATAATGTTCTCAAGTTCCATCCACTGTCCTGCAAATTACACTACTTAATTATTTTTTTTTGGCTGAATATAACTCCATGTGTACATACAGCACAGTTTCTTTATCCATTCATCCATTGATGGACACCTTGGCTGGTTCCATGGTTTGGCTATTATGAATTATGCTGCTATAAATATGCTGCTATAAATACTCATGTATTGCTATTGTATCCTAATTCTTTAGGATAAGTACTGATGAGTGGTAAAACTGAGTAATAGGATGGTTCCATGTCTAGTCTTTCGAGGAACCTCCATACTGATTTCCATAGTGGTTATGCTAATGACAATCCTACCAACTGTGTAGAAGTGTTCTTTTTTTTTTCATAGCCTCTCCAGCATTTTGTATTACTTTTTTAACGACTGCCATTCTAACTGGTGTGAAATGCAACTCGGTGAAGTTGTGATTTGCATTTTCCTAATTTCAAATGATGTTGACCATTTTTTCATATATTTGTCAGCCATTGATATTTCTTCTTTTAAAAAGAAGAAATGTGCACATTTGCACATTTATTGTGGGGCTTTTTTGGTGTTAAGTCTTTTGAGTATATATTCTGGGTGCTAATTCTCTGTCAGAAAGTAGCTTTATAAGAAAGATTTTCTCACATTCTTAATTGATTCCTTTGCTCTGCAGAAGCTTTTTCATTTCATTCCGTCCCATCTATTAAGTCTTGGTATTATTTCCTGAACTTAGGGATCCTGTTGAGAAAAGTATTGCCTGTACCTATGTTCTGGAGTGTTTTCTTCTAGGAGTTGCCTAGGTTATGGTCTAATTCCTAGGTCTTTGATCCATTTTTTTAGTTGACTTTCTTCAGGGCATGAGAGAAAAGTCTATTCTCATTCTTCTACATATGGATAACCAGTTTTCTCAGTACCGTTTGTTCAAAAGCTTGTCTTTTCTGCAATGTGTTTTTGGCACTTTTGGAAATGATCAGATGTCTGAATCTATGTGGGTTCATCTCTGTACACCTTCAGTCTACAAGTCTGGAAAAACTCCCTTTTAACTTGAACCCCTAGAAATCCGTCGTAAAGAGAACAAGGAGCAGGAGGAATGGTGTTCTTATTCGGAGGGAAGAGTTAGAGAAACCAAAACAGTGTTAAGCAGGAGAATGTGAATTTTTTTTATTTTATTGCAGAGATGAGTTGTTGTACAATCATAAATGCATATGTAGTAACAATATGATATGCCCCTGATCCTAATCCAGAATCACCCCACATCACCCACACTCCAGTCTCTTGATTCTTCTACATTTGCCCCCATAACAGATATAAATATGTCTCTCGTTCTCCTCCCCTATATATACATGATTGTGCATTTTGAAGAATTAAGTGATTACATAAGTATTTTTTGGTTTGGGGGGAAATAAAGAGTAAGCTACACTGCTGATTCCCACTCCTGGATCCTTCCCTATAACCCCTCCCGTCCTCTCCTTCCCTACCTCGTTCCCCCAACTCACTTATCTATGATTTCCCCTAGATTATGTGTTGCTTCGACTTTGGTGAGTCTAGTCCATGAGCTTGACCTTTCTCCCAAACCTGAGTTCTGCTCTAGCCTCCACAAATGAGGGAAAACATTTGACCCTTGAGTCTCTGGGTTCCACTAAATTCGCTCAGCTTGATTTTTTCCATTGCCGTTCATTTACCTTCAAATGCTATTACATTGTTTCTAATAGCTCAATAGAATTCCACTGTATATACATATACGGTAGCTTTTGGATCCATTCATCTCGTGATGGACATCTGGGTTGATTCCAGTTTAGCTATTGTAAATGGAGCTGCTATGAACATGGATTCTGCTGTCACTATAATGTGCTGATTCTAGATCTTCTGGGGAAATGCTCAAAAGAGGGAAAGCTGGGTCATGCAGTAAATCCATCCCTAATTTTTTGAGGATTCTCCACACTGCTTTCCAGAGTGGCTGTACCAGTCACCAGTTCCAACGGTGTGCTAGTGTTCCTATCTCTCCACAACCACTCCAGCATTTGCTATTGTTTGTGTTCGTCATCTTTGCCAATCTTACTAGAGTGAGGTGAAATCTTAATGTGGTTTTGATTTGCATTTCTCTGGTTACTAGTGATTTTGAGCACTTTCTCATGTATTCATTAGTTGCTCAATGTCCTCTGTTGAGAAGTTTCTGTTTAGTTCTTTGACCCATTTATTGATTGGATTGTTTGTGGGTTTGATATTAGGTTTTTCAAGTATTTTGTAAATTTTAGATATTACAAAACATGTGATTCTTCTCCCTGTCAGAGGAATCACAGGCCATTGTTTATCTCCTATTGTATATGTTCTCTCTTAATGGTTTTGACCAAATCTTTGGCTAAGCAAAAGCTTTTCAGTGTAATGGCATCCCTCTCATTGATTTTTTTACTTTAACTTTTTAACTTTGGAAGTCTTATTGAGGAAGTCATTGCCAACTCCCATATGCTGGTGTGTTGCTCTTAATTTTTCTTCTAGCAGTTGTGTGGTAGCTAGTTTAATTCCTAGTTCCTTGATCCATTTAGATTTGATTTTTGTGCAAGGTGAGAGATAAGAATCTAATTTCAACTTCCTGAAAGTGCTGTCCAGTTTGTCCAGAACCATTTGTTGAATAATCTGTCATTCCTCCATGTTATATTTTGACCTCCTTGGTCAAATATCAGATATTTAAAGATTTGTGGGTTTGTCTCAGAGTCCTCTATTCTATTCCATTGGTCTTCATGCCTATGTTGATACCAGTACCCTGCTGTTTTTGTTACTACAGCTCTCTAGTATATTTTTAGATCAGTTATTGCAAAGCCACCTCTTTTGTCATTCCTGCTTAGTAATGTTTTTGACTATTTTGGATTTCGTGTTATTCCAAATGAATTTGAGAATTGCTTTTTTGGTATCTGTAAAGAATGACTGGGTACTTTTATACAGTGTAAATATTTACATCTTTTCCAATTGGATTATTTCATTCATACCACCTAGACTAAAAAGAACTAGTCTTTTTTCTACTACCAGATAATTTGCTGCTGTTTACAATAACCTACTTTGCCAAATGGGTGAACTATTAAAATATTCATCTTGCTGTTACTATTGGCATAAATGGTAGTAAGCCCCTTGCCTTTGGGAATGCTTGCAATCTCTCCCACTTCATTGAGTACACACAGTCAAGAGTGAATTCTACCTTCTCCTCCGTGACGTGCAGCGGGCTGGTTATTATACTCATCGATTCTGGTCTTCTGAACACCTCAGAATGAAGGAGGATTGACCTTGTAGTCACACAGCTTTTATTAGAGGATCTAGGTATCACAAAACAATGCTCCCAGCCATGGCCCACTGAGCACATGTCCTTTTTGCAGTAGTACCTCCAAGGGCACTGGGAGGGAATGCAAGCTGCTTTTGCTGATAGGCAGGATTTGATAAGAGGAATCCTGTTCTGAATTGTGGGATGCATCCAGTTTATCCATTCTGATAGTTTCTGAAATGTATCATTTTAACTTTTCTTTCCTTTTCCTGTCTTTTTACCCCCTCTTCATTGATGCGAAGTGACATAACCATATGAGATTTGGTATAAACAAATAAATGTGCCTTTCTTGAAACTCATGGAGAATATCACCACGACAAAACTACTCTGTATAATACAGGGACACCACTAACATTCCGTTCTATATTAACAGTGAATCTGGAGCACACCTCCTATTAAAGTTTGGATACGAAGTCCCCCCCACCCCCGCAAAACCTCCTGTGTTGATGCAGGAATATTCAGAGGTGAAAGGATTGTATTAGGAGAACTAGCTTGAACTGATTGGGTAGATGGTAAATATAGGCAGGTGGGGCATGGCTGGAGTAGGTGGAACACTCAGAAGGGTACGCCCTGGAAGGGATTTTTTCCTATTCCTCCTTCCCCACTCTTTCTC
Source organism: Aplodontia rufa (assembly GCA_004027875.1). Lineage (NCBI taxonomy): Eukaryota > Metazoa > Chordata > Mammalia > Rodentia > Aplodontiidae > Aplodontia > Aplodontia rufa. The sequence goes on along the minus strand of PVKS010039157.1, from coordinate 11,350 downwards.
TGCTCCCTAACCCTGCCATGAGCTGGGGCTTTCCTTCACCAGCCCTGGGCCTTTCTGCCATGTTACTCTGCCTCAACTCAGGCCCCCGCAAAGCAATGAATCTGGTAGAGATGGACTAACTCTCTGAAACCATGAACCAAAATAAACATTTTCTTTAAGTTTTTTTGTCGGGGATTTTGGTCACAGCAACACAAAGCTGCTTAGCTCACCTCCACATGCATAAAGCTTGGAGATGGCAGTGTTGGCACCTTTGCGGTTGAAAGACACAGCCCTGATCAAGGATTTTATATTTTTGTATAACCTTTATATATCCATATGGTTTATAAAGCTCAGAACTAGGGCTGAAGTTTTCTTTCTCTCTCTCTCTCTCTCTCTCATACTAAGCAAGCAATCCACCACTGACTACACCCCCAACTCTGAAGTTTTATTATTAAACCTTACTTCCTTTTATATTTCATGATAGAATAGTAGGTATACCTTCCTTGATCCATTAAATATTTCAAAATTATCTGTGATGTTTATAGTTTGATATTTCCAAATCACACATTATAGACCATCTCTGCAAAAATCAGATAAATTTCCTTTTTTTTAAGAGAAAGAGAGAGAGTGTGTGTGTGAGAGAGAGAATCAATTTTATTTAGTTTTTCATGTGGCTTTCTTTGCTCTGAGGCTTCGTTGTGTATGTGGTACTGGGGTTTGAACTTGCATACTCACACATGCCAGGTAATCGCCGTTACTGCCGACCACAGCTCCAGCCCCTAGATGAGATTTCTCGAACAGGAGTCAGATATCCCTGATTGGTCTTGATTGGTCTTCATGTACCTGGCTAAATCAATCCATTTCTTTGTATCTTGCTTTCTTTGTATGTGCAGTGGGGATCAAAGTGCCAAATCCAAATCCTGGTGCAGAATTTCCCTGATCTTTCTTAGTGTACCTAAGCATACATGATTACTACCCATTATGAATTGTTATTTATTTTATTGCTATTTTCCCCACATGTTTCTTGAGGAAAGGAGGTTCACAGTGAGTTTGTGGGGTTTTCTAACTTAGATTCCCTACCTTGCACATAGGGGACAGTGAGAGAGAGAGAGAAAGAATCAGTTTTATTTAGCTTTTCATGTGGCTTTTGTTGCTCTGACACTTTGTTGTGTACATGGTACTGGGGTTCAAACACACATCCTCGTGCATGCCAGGCAAGAGCCCCAACCGGTGAGCCACCACTCCAGCCCCCTTGCACATATTGGTGTCATGCCTATGTATACTGCTACCGGAGTACTCTATGTACGCTAATAATTTAAGCAGTCACTTTCCTTCTCACCCTCCACACATCTGCTCAAACAAGATTTTCCTGACCAACAGAAGTCTAGAATCTCTGTCAATCAATAGCTTTGCATCACTTTCACAATGAACCAAATTAAAAGTTGGGGAGAGGACGAATTCTTAATCTTGTCCTGTGGAATATTTCTATTTCTTCACCGCTTATTCATTAGATAACTCTTCTATGAATGCAGTCTTTTAAAAAATAAATAATAGGGGCTGGAGCAGCGGCTCAGTGGTTATGGCGCTTGCCTGGCATGCGCAAGTACATGGGTTCAAACCCCAGCACCCACGTACACAGCTAAGTGTCAGAACAACGAAAACCATGTGAAAAACTCAATAAAAATTGATTCTCTCTCTTAAATAAATAAATAACACATGAATGATAAGGTAACTGAATTATGTGTCCCATGTTTTCAAGACACCAAATATTCACTAACAACATCAAATGTTTTATTTTAAACTGAGCTCCTCTGCAATGGACTAACAGAGTCTACATTTCTCAAAAGCAAGCAAAACATTATGCCACTGTGCTAAATTAATTAAAATCAAATAGACATTTTTAAATATCAGAAGTGGGAAAACCAAACAATATAGTTTACACAAAGACTGCAAGAATTCAACACAGAATTAAAACCTTTGCAATACAATGATATAAATTAACTTTACTTTTCTATGACTTATTTGCATAATCTTCTACCTATTAACTAAAGCATAAAAAAAGAAGTCTAGGACATATGGTCTCAACTCCTACAGACTCACAATAAGGCCAATAATCTAGCGCTACACAATAGTTTATTCAATGATTTACAGACCCAGGGTAAAACTGAACTGAGTCTTAATCTCACATGTATTCTAGGCAGCCAATCCATGTCTTTCTGTGGGTGATACAGCAATGCCACTCCTTGTGTTTTTCCAACAGTCTTCTCTGTAGATCCCAAGACAGCTCTAGGCCCATCAACCTTAGGGGTGATGCAGGGAACAGGAGGATCATTTGGGTCTCCATCTGATCCGTTACTGAGTTCATGAAGACAATTGAAGTTTCAAATCAAGATGAACTTGGTGATTTGTGGGCAAATGTCCACTTCACTTTTTGTCCAACACCTTGGATAATGTCGAAGTTACTCTTAAGTTGAAAACTTTCATTTTGAAAAATTATAGAGGACTCAAAAGAATTTTGTGAGTTTTAAGTAAAATTTGTAGAAAGTTTCCTAGAAATTTGAAAGACAATACAAGCATTCCAAGAGGCCCCTGAAGACTGCCACCAGTATTCTGTTCAAATTCCATGATGGTCCCCATTCAAAATGCATTAGAGATGCAAAACTTCATTGTGAGCAATTTACTATTATTCGCACTCATGGCAGAAAGTCTCTAAATTTATATTTTCTAATCTGATAGCTATGAATTATCTTAATGTTCCTAATGACTTCAGGACCTAAGGAACCAATTCTCATTCACTAAAATTAGAGAGAAGGTCTTCCTTGCCCCACTCAAGGTATAATATTTCTCTCCCACATATGTTTAGAAGGTATTTTGAACCTAATAATTTTTAAAAACTGATTTAAAATGCCATACTAGGCAAACTAAACTTGCTGGCAATACACTTTCTTACACATATCACTGAGCCTTACCAGAGGAAACAAACATTTTTAGAAATTCTCATTTCTGTTTGGGATTCACTAAAAGAACAATATATTTTAAAACTCTCATCTGTTATCAGAGTCTGGCTATTTCTGGCCTCACTTCTGAGATGTAAACTGCAGATGATCTGCCAAGCCCAAGGGTCCATCCTGTCTCTTACTCCGCTTCTGTCTCTCATAAAAACAGAGAGAAAAAATAAGCAATTGCTGGAGGATCTCCCTTGTGAAACTGGAACCAGATATTTACCAAGTTTTCACAAACTTCTACCAGCTACTGTCTGAGACTAAGGAATAAAACACAGGTGATCCACAACCCCTGTAGATCTTAGAAAGATATACTTACTACCAAGGGAAATCTGAGACAGTTGATCATATCAGTTTCCTGACTTTCCCTAAAGGGATATTGAGAAAGAATACAATGAAAAACAGAACAAAGGAGGAAACATCGCATTTCTGATTTCTTTTGACCCTTAAAGCAACTTGTGAGCTTAGGATATTATATATATATATATAGAGAGAGAGAGAGAGAGAGAGAGAGCGCTAAAGTAGTTCTCTATCCTGAAAAGCCATACTCACAGAAACAATTAAAATGAACTGGTACAAGTAGATGAGAGGCCAGTTGGAGCAAAGGGGTATAGGGGCATGGAGTCCTTCACAGAAAGTAGTGATTCTTAGCGCCTAAAGAATTTCAGCAAGTGCGCTCCAAGCCTAGGACGCTCAAGGCTGGGCTCCCGGCTCCTCAAGGGGGCGCTGGAACCTCGCTCCCAAGCAACTCCTACCGATCCTGATTCTTGGTACCCGGGGAACTGGGGTCCCTGCAGAGCGACAGTCAAGGAGCACTGGTGAGATCAGGAGTTGGAAAACCGAAAGGCAACGATGAAGGGACTGGCAGAGGGAGTGGGAATCCTTACTATTCTCGGCAGTCACTGCCAGACTCCTCGGCTAGACCCACGACAAGACGCGTACTCAGATACGCACAACCCACACCCTGCCGTACACCACGAGTTGTTTCCATTTTCCCCAGATGTAGAAACCTGCGGCCTTGGCTGCCGTCCCCATTCCAGACGGGTGCGCGCGGAATGCGCTGGCATTGACCCTCTTCTTCCCTAGAGGAAGAAAAAGCGACCAAGCCAGGTGTTCGCAGGCGTGAGCAAGAAGAAAGAAAATGCCACAGACAGCTGCGGAAGGCAAAGAAGCAAAGTACAGAGAGGAGCGCCGAGCCAACGCCTGGGGGCGCCTGCGACCTCCACCTCGCAGAGGGCCGGGCCTCTCTCTCGGAGGACAGAGGACTTGGAGGATCCTCCGCGGGCTGCAGTTCGCCGGTGTGGGGAGCGCGGGGGAGAACCAAGTCGATTTCCAGCAGTACTGCCGTTCTCCTCTACCCTAAGTGCTCTCTGACCCAAGTTCAGCGGTGGATCCCTGCCCTTTTGCTTTAGGGAGCGGTCAGTATGGTGTTTCGGCCGCCGTGGTCCTCTCACTCTGCATCATCTGAAAGACTTCGTAAACCCAAATTGCCGGCGCAGCCCGTACGCTTCAGAGTCGCTAGGTTGTGGGTGGAGCCTGAGACTCTGCATCCCTAGAGAGTTTTCCTAGGACTCCCAGACGGGAGTTTGCGAAGCAAACTCAAGCTTCTGAATCGCCCGGGGCTAGCAGAGCTGGTGGGGAAACAAGGCGCGCTGGAGCATCAGGGGTCGGCGCGACAAGCCACGAGCTGGCGGAGGTTCTTGCGGAAGCTGTCGTCCAGGAACGCGTAGAGGAAAGGATTGAGGCAGCTGTTGGCGTAGCTCAGACTAGTGATGAAGTAAGAGATGGCAATGACCAGTGGCGTCTGCGGGAGGTCAGTGGTGAGCGCCACCACCGTGCTTAGGTGGTAGGGAGTCCAGCAGAGGAGGCACACGGCCAGGATCGCCACCACCAGGAAGGTCACTCGCTTCTTGGCGCGGTCCAAGGCCTTGGCGTGACTGTCGAGCCGAATGGCACGCAGCCGGCACAGCAGGGTGATGTAGAGGGCGCAGATGGTGGACACTGGGATGGCAAAGCCCAGCACCAGGGTGTAAAGGCGACTTGCCCGCCACCATAAGGCCTCGGGCTGCGGGAAAACCAGCACGCACTGGCGCCGGCCCTGCTCCTCGTCGAGCCTGGCAAACACGGCGAAGGGCAGCACCACGAGCGTGACGAGCCCCCACACCGCCAGGCTCACCGCGCGTGCGGCGCTGTAGGTGCGGCGGGCCAGCCGGCGCGACTCGGCGGTGGCCAGCACCACCAAGTAGCGGTCGGCACTCATGACCGTGAGGAAGTAGAGGCTGGAGAACGTGTTGTACTGGTCGATGGCCACGATGAATTTGCACATGAGCTCCCCGAAGGGCCACTGCCGCAGCAGGAAGTCGGCGATGTTGATGGGCAGCACTAGTGTGAAGAGTTCGTCGGCGATGGCCAGGTTGAGAATGAACAAATTGGTGACGGTCTTCATGCGCGGCGCCCGCAACAGCACGTACAGCACCGCAGAGTTGCCCGCTAGCCCCACCACGCAGATCACCGCGTAGACAACCGGCACCGCCACAGCCAGCGACTGCGGCAGCGGCAGAGGTGCCGGGCTGGACGCGTTGGGGCATCCCAGTGCCGGACCCCGGCACGAAGCGTTGGCCCCGCCGGGTTCCCAGAACGACAGGTTGTGCATCTCGTCAAGGGCAGGACAGACGGCGACCCGGAGTCATGCACAGCCGCCCCTCCGGTCTCCGAGGCGCAGAAGCCCGCGTTGCTACAAACCTGCTGCTCTCAGAGCCCTTCTTCGGTTTTCCAAGGGAGAGGCTGTTCCTTGTACCCCTCCCCTCCCAGATCACTGTCACTGCGGGTTCCCAGGGCTGGAAAGCAGAAATGAAAACACAGGTTAGAATGCTCATCGACGTACAACTCTAGCGAGAAGCTAGGTGCCAAGGTGGGCGCGGCGCGGTGCCCCAAACCTCCCGCAAGTTACCTTTTGAAAACTCATCCAGCCCATCAAAGTGCTACCGAGAAAAGTCTTTACACTTCAGGGGAAAATGCAAGCCCATCTCCTGTTTCAGGTGTTTCAGAACACCCCTGGCACACCCGGGTCACCCCCATGGAATTCTGCAAAGGCGTGCCTAGGTCCCTCTCAGTTCCACGAGTCCTCGGTAACAGCAAGTTCAACCGATCTTTACCTTACCTGGCCAGCCCCACAAAATAGAGTGCCTTACGTGGAGAGCTCCGAACCAGAGTCCATGGCTGTGGGAGGAGGCAGGCTGCCAGCCTGGTGCGGGGCTCCTGGTGTCCCTCTCGAGGCAGCAACTCCCGCCCCCGCGTGTCGCTGCCGCGCGCCTGAAAGTGTAGGGACCGCGCAGCCGCCGCCACCGATCTCCGCCGACACGACCGCCACCTCCCACCCACCACCACCACCACCACCATTCTTAATAAAACCCTTGGAACTAACAGAAAACAGCCTTCCTCAAAATTATAAGGAACTGTTTTGTTTCTTCTGGAAGTGTAACCTCATTCCATCTGAAATAAAAAGCTTTCCTATTAAAAACTGAATTTAAGAAAACAAAGTTAAGGTGTTAAGGATCTATTTTTAAGGAGAACAATGAGGTTGAGGCTCCCGTTCCAAGTTTTTATCACCATGCCCCCAAGGGACTGATGTAATTTGGAATTTGCGATTGCATGCAGTAGGGGAACACGCGTGCAATTTGAAAATGCAAGTAAGTCGTTTTCTAATACTCTAGTCTTTGAAAGTTAGAGGATTGTTAGTGTCAAATAGTGGTTAATTGCTTCAGATACTTTCCCATTCTCTAAAAATACATGTGAGGACTTGATAAACTGTTTCAAAAGCTTTTTAGGGCATGGTGACTTAATGCATGTTTCATAAAATCTTGCAAGATGTTCAACACATTCTCCTGATTTTTACGTACACATGCTTGATCCTCAGGCTAATGAGAGCTACCTTCAGTGCCTGCCTGGGGTTGCCAAGGGAAGCAGGGCAAAAGCAGGCTTGGGCTCCACTGTTGCTATCTCCCTGGATCTGTGTTTCTCCTTCCAGAAAGGGAAATCATCTAAGGTAGCTTGCCAGTTCCTTTGACAATGGAATGAAATAAATTAAATATTGTTTCTCTCCAAATCTCCCCCCCCCCACCTTCTCTTTGGGAGAGTCAACAAATAGAAGACTACATTTTACCCTCTAATAAACTTCCTGCCACAAAAGCAGATAAAGTCCAAACACACACACAGAGGGAGAGAGTGGGAGGGAGAGAGAGAGAGAGATAATCAATTTTTACTGAGTTTTTCACATGGCTTTCATTGCTCTGAAACTTAGTTGTGTACGTGCTGGGGTTTGAACCCTGTGTACTTGCGCATGCTGGGCAAGCGCCTTAACCACCAAGCCACCACTCCAGCCCCTTTATGACGCATTTTAGAGAAGAGAAGCTGAGATCCTGGGAAAGATTTAAAATGAACAGGGGAAGAAGCCTAAAGGCCCAGAAATAAAAACGCTTTCCTTAACATACTTTTTTTTTAACCTGGATCTACATCAATTTTACTCCCTTGAAGTTTGATATTTTGTTCAAATATTCTATTGCTTTTTTTGTCTGTTTTATCGGTTATTAAAGATATGCTTATCTGCATCACTAATTGTGGATTTATCTGTTTATGCTTTTATTTCTGTTAATTTTTACTACATGATTTGAAGCTATTGTATTGGATGCACACAATTTGAGATTGTTACATTTTCCCATGGCATGGATCCTTTAATCATTATAATTTCCTTAACTTGGTTATTGCTAATTGCTGCATATATTATTTGTTTGACATCATTATAGCTACATGGTTTCCCTTAGTATTACCATGTAATATCTTTTTTATCTTATTACTTTAAACCTTTCTGTGTTATATGTTCCACTTGTTATAAAGTTGTGTAATCTAACCTAACAGTATTTGTCCTTGAATTGGAGTACTTAGTTCATAATTTATTTAATGTAGTTATAGATAATTCTAGGGTTGCCATAGTCTGAATGTCTATTTTTTTGCCCATAATATTCATATACAGACAATTCCTGACTTACTCTCAACTTTTTGATAGTGCAAAAACAATACACATTCAATAGAAACCATACTTTAGATTACTTTAGATTTATACTTTTGACATTTTCCTGTTCAGATACGTAAGATACATAGATTCCTGTTAGTATCATATACTCTTGTCTCTTTTTTTTTTTTTTTTTTCAGGGCTGAGGACTGAACTTGGCACACTAGGCAAGCGCTCCGCCACTGAGCTAAATCCCCAACCCCTCATATACTCTCTTAAGTAGCAGGGAGCTGTGGTTCCCAGTGAGCTCAACAACCAACCATGCACTGGTTGCTAAGCTATGATGCTGTGTAGGGTGGATGTATAAATGTGTTTTTGACTTACGATATTTTCAGTGTATGTTAGGCTTATAAGGATGTAATTCCATCACAAGTTGAAGAGCATCTGTTTTGAAAGGTTACTGTCCCCACCCCCGGTTATCACAGGCAAAAGTGCAAAAGCTTCAGGAAGCATGGAGCCAGCGTAGAGGGTCCCTGTTAGATACTCAGCAGAGTATAGGGGTGAGACCACTCTCTTGACCCCAGACAGCAGTCATCATTGTGCGATTACACTGTGTGTGATTCCTATCTCTCCTTTCTTCTTTGTCTGTCCTATACTATCCAACTGTTGTATTTTTTGAAAGCACACAACATGTTTGATTTCACAGCTGGAGAGCAATTTGCCTTAGAATGAATTGAGTGCATTGAGTCTCACTCATATCTGATTTAGATATTTAGATGAGATTTGGGGCCTTAGATATTTTAGTTGATGAGGGATGACTTGAGAATTTGTGGTACATTGGGATGGAATGAAAATATTTCTGCATATGAAAAGGGTATCATTTGAAGGGAATTAAAAGTGGAATGTTATGATCCTAATATTTGTGCCCCTCCAAAATTCATCTATGAAAAACTACTTCCCAATGTGATGGTTGGAGATGGGGGCTTTGGGTATTAATTAGGTCATGAGGATGGAGCCCTCAAGAATTAAGATTAGCACCCTTCTGAAACAGGTCCCAGATACCTCCTTTGTTCCTTCCACCTTGTGAGATTACAGTAAGAAGATGATTAAAAAATGGATTACCAAATTTTCTGGTATGATTTTGGAGGAGTGAGAAATTTCTGTTGTTCATAGGCCAGTTTATAGTTTTGTTTTGTTTTGTTTTTTAAGAGAGAAGGACAGTGAGAGAGAGAGAGAGAGACAGAGAGAATCAAGTTTTATGTAGTTTTTCACATGGCTTTCATTGCTCCGACACGTGGGTGCTGGGGTTTGAACCCGTGTACTCACACATGCCAGGCAAGCACTGTAAGCCACCGCGCCAGCCCCAGGTTTTTTTTTTTTTTTAATAGCAGCCTGAAAGGGCTATAAACAGGGTATACCTACTACATTATTTTTCCTTCTTTAATTCTCTGTTTTCCCTCTCATTTCCATTTCCTTTCTCCTTCTTAACAATTTTTGGGATTAATTTTTTTACTATTCAATTTTTCTTACTCTGTAAACTTATTATTTTTATATGCTTTTATCATTATTTTAAAGGTACACTGGAGATATGTATCCTAAGCTTATTAATATCTACTTTCAATTGTTAATTTTACAAACTCTCAGACAATGGAGGACTTTTTAACGCTTAAATTCTATTTACTGCCCTCTTCATTTTGTGTTATTATCAACATACATTTTGCTGGGTGTGGTGGTGCACAGCTGTAATCTCAGTGGCTGGGGAGGCTGAATCGGGAGGATTGCAAGTTCAAAGCCAGCCTCAGTAATTTAGAGAGACCCTGTCTCAAAATAAAATATGAAAATGGCTGGGGATGTGGCTCGGTTGGTAAATTGCTGCTGGTTTCAATCCTGGGTTCCCAAGGGGGGAAAAAGTATTCAAATCTACATTTAATTTTAAATCTTACAAAGTGCTATTGCTGTTGCTTTAAATAGGCAATATGAAAGGAGGTCTATTATCACGTGTTCAATCCGGATAAGGTGTAATGTTATACAACCTAATACATTTTTAGAAATGTTTTGGGAAAGGGCTGGAGCGGTGGCTCAGTGGTTCTGGGACCTGGGTTCAAACCTTAGCACCACGTAGACAACTAAGTGTTGGAGCACCTAAGGCCATGTGAAAAACTAAATAAAGTTGTTCTTCTCCTTCTCTGTCTCTCTTGTTGTCCCTCTCTCTTTAAAAAAAAAAAAAGAAAGAAAGAAAAGAAAAGTAAAAGAAATGTTTTGGGAAGGGGCGGGAGGGATAAGGGTGGGTAATTGGGGGGACACTCTTGAGGGTAAATCTAATTTTCAGAATCTATATTCATATGATCTTATTTCCTTAAAAACTTATATGATTGTTCAACAAATAAATTTCTCAATAAGTGATCAACTGTTACTGTTTTAATTGGTTTTTTAGTCCCCTTTATTTGTAAAGTATGTATCAATGAATATAAAATTCTAGTTTTCCAGTTTTCTTCTTTCAGCACTTTGTCATTCCATTTTCTTTTTGCTTCCTTTATTTCTGTTGAAAAGATGGCTTATTGGTTCTTTTGAAGGCAATTTACCTATTTTTTTATCATTTTTGTTAAATTAAATTTTGAAGTTGACCTTCCAGAATTGACAGAATGATGGGCTGGGGGTGACTTTTCTTCCCATTTATCCAGGTTTGGATTTGTAGATCTTCTTAAACTTGTGCTTTGACTCCCCCTACCCCCCACCCCAAGTTTGGAAAGTTCTGTCCCTTCTCTTCAAGTATCGGTTTTGTCTAATTTTCTCTCTTCCCTCCTGGGACTCCAATTACGTGCCTGATAGACTTTCATCTCTTTGTTTCACTCTTTTCACCCTGCATTTTTTTTTAAAGAGACAAGGACAGTAAGTGAGAGAGAGAGAAAGAGAGAAAATTTTTATTCAGTTTTTCATGTGGCTTGCATTACTCTGAGATTTCCTTGTGTAGGTGGTGCTGGGGTTTGAACCCGTGCACTCTCGAATGTGGGGCACCTCTCCACCCTTTACCCTTCTTTTTTTTTTAAAGAGAGAGGGACAGTGAGAGAGACAGAGAAAGAGAGAAACAACTTTTATTTTAGTTTTTCACATGGCCTTTGTTGCTCTGACACTTAGTTGTGTACGTGGTGCTGGGGTTTGAACCCGGGTCCCCCTACTTGCCAGGCAAGTGCTGAAAACTCTGAGCCACCACTCCATCCCCTTTTCCCTGAATTTTAATTTGATTTCCTACACACTAAAACACCTAATAAGAAACTACATGTGTGTGTGTGGGTGTGCGCACACATGCACATATATATATATATATATATATATATTTTTTTTTTTTTTTTAACCAAGGATT
>PVKS010039156.1:0-17458 GCA_004027875.1 Aplodontia rufa | reverse complement strand
TTTTTTTTTTTTTTTTTTCCTAAGAGAGGGACAGTGAGAGAACAATTTTTAGTTTTTCATGTGGCTTTTGCTGCCCCGAAACTGCTGTATATGTGGTGCTTGGGTTTGAACTCGCATCCTCACGCATGCCAGGCAAGTGCTGTAAACCGCTCCAGCCCTGTTTCCTTAATAGTCACTTTGGATCCTCAGAGGCCCGAGGGGGCCAAGCTGGTGAGCGAAGCTGGGACCCAGACAGTCCTCTCTGCCGCTGTGACTGAGGGGTAGGAACGTGTTGTGCGTGGCGGGACCCGTCAGGCAGTGGCCTCGAGGTGCTGCGTGAAGAGACGCAAGGTTCAGCCTCCAGAGGCCAGCAGTTAGCACTGTTCAGATGTGAGCACTTGCTGGTTGGTGGTGGCGGGGCGTGGACAGCCTCCGAGCTGCAGTTCAAGACCTTCCTGATCTCCGGCAGTGTTGGGCACACGCTCACTGCCTGGTGCTTCCTGACTTTCCCGTGGAGAAAGCCTGGCTGCAGAGGGCATCACGCGTTTCTTGCCTGGGGCTGCACACTTTACCGCTTACTTAGTTCCAGGAGTTGTGAAGCCCAAGGGTCTCCCCAGTGGTGTAGGCCGGCTGGACCTTGTGGAAGACCCTTGGAAGTAGGGGGACACCGGCCAGTGTGGAGTTTCTGGAGCTTGCCAGGCCCAGTGCTGCTTGCCTGTGGACGGGCCAGAGAGACGGAGCTCTTCTAGTCCTGATTCAGGCCCTGTCCCTAGCGCTTTCCATGGTTCATGTAGTTCTCGAGTGCTTAGAGACCCTGTGGGCTGGGTAGGCTCCACAATGCTCCCCTCCTCCACCTTTTTCTTAGAGTGAGGAAAGTGAGGCACGCAGAGGCTAAGTCGGGTCCCATAGCTCCCAGAGCTGGGCCTGGCTCCAGCAGAACAGCTCTTGCAGCCTGTGCTCTGATCCGGCCTCCTGTGTCTCCGCTGCTTTCACATGCCAGTGTCTAAATTCAGGACTCATAAAGCCAACACCGTGGGAGTTAGAGCAACCTGACTATGCGCTGCATTGGTCTTGTGACAGTCAGCTTGTGACCGCTGTCTTAGTCCCAGGGAAGAATGGCAGGAGGAGGACGATTGCCATGCGCTCTCAAGGGCATCTCCAAAACTCGATGTCCATCCCCTGACTGGGGAGCACTCCTTTCCTATTTTTATTTTTGGAGCTGAGGATGGAACCTCTGAACTACAATCCCCAGCCCTGTTTGCAATCCTCTTGCCTCAGCCTCCCACGCCCAGCCTGGGAGCACTTCCCTCCTGTTAGATCCTTTCACAGACAGCAAAATGGCAACCCTAGGAGAGATGAGTATTCTTACATTCGCAGATGGGGAATAGAACTTCGGAAAATCTAAGTAGATTGAGGTGATAAGATTGGACTTGGGAACTGTCCTTCCTAGATGGCTGCTTCCCAGGCCAGTAGCTCCTACTCAAAACCAGCTGAGCAGCGAGTGCAGATTTGTTAATCCATGAAGCACCTGAGAGCAGCGATGAGATGGAACAGGTGGACTGCTGAGAATGCAGGGCAGGTGACAGAGCCAGTGGCTGCAGCTGCACTTGCCCTGGAGTGGGAAGGACAGCTACGTGGCCAGGACCTTTGTGAAGCATCCACTCATCTGCGTGTCTCAGGGAGCTGCTGTCCTTAGTAGGGTGGGTGTGGGGTGAGGGCTGGGCGTAGGGCTTCCCTTTCCGAGTTGGGGAACTTTCAAGGGAGAAGTGTCTGGAATGGCTGCCTTTTCCCACTTTGACCTGGGTGGACCTCCGTACCCTGCGCACATGTGGTCTCTGGCTCTTGGAAGGTCTGGTTGATAGACCTGGCCATTGTCATCGCTGGGCTCTTAACAGTATTGGTTCCAAGATCCTACTTCAGAGGAGCTCAGCAGGAGCCTGTGTTATTTTTTGGCCAAGGAATTGCTGTTTCCAAAAGCATCTAGGTATTCAGAAATGAGACTAGGTATGCGTGTCCCTGTGTCCTGCCTTAAAACCTGCTTTCACACTGGAGGGACTTAACTGTCAGCCTCCTGCCCCTTTCCTTGGGTCAGCACTCTCCAGCAGCTTTGGATCCCTACGTGGACACTTGTGTGACAGCAGAAATGTTGAAGGCCAGAGTGCTACCAGGGAGATGTGGAGGAAGACTCGGGCCTGGTGCAGCCCCTGGAAGGAGAAGGGTCAGAGAGCATGCACCCCAGGAGCACATTGGCTGCCGCATGGGGCCTTCTGCTTTACCCAGGCCCAGCGTCCTTATCTGATGGTTCTGTATCAGGTTCCGACAGGACCAGAACCTTTTCTTCAGAGTATGGAATTTTTCAGATTTTAGAACGCAGGCATAGACTTTACTGAAAATCTGAAATGCTTCAAAGTCTGAAACTTTTTGAACATAATGATGCCTAAAAGGTTGAGGATTTGGGAGCATTTTGAATTTCAGTGTCTTTCCTCATCTGTTTTTCCCCTAGCTGGAGGTCAACAGATGATTTCAGTCCAGTCTTATGCTGGATGTGGTGACACACACCTGGAATGCCAGCAACCCAAGAGGCTGAGGCAGGAGGATTAACAAGGTTGAGGCCAGCCTCAGCAATGTGGCAAGGCCCTTTTTCAAAATGGGCTAGGGGATGGAGCTCAGTGGTAGAGCACCTCTGGCTTCAATCCCCTGTATCAAACCAAAGTAAAAAGAATCAAACACACGTCAGCTGTTGCTGCCGCTTTTAGCGGGGGAGTCTGAGGAGCAGGACCCTCTTTATTGGTGTGGCCCTCGTCCTGTCACCCAGGTGTTGGGAACACTTCCCAGCCATCCTGCAGTAGGAGCTCACGGATGCTGGGTCAGATTTGTGAATCGGAAGTATTTCCGGACGGATTAAAAATGTGTCTTCCCTCCGTTTTGCTTTCCCATAAGGTTCCTTTTGGCATATTGTTTATGATTAAACGCAAAGATCAGCTTGTAAGAACTTTCCTAGAATTGGCCATCAGTATCTTACTGCTTAGGAGAACTTGTAGCTCGACAGGCATTTACCAACCCAAGCCCCTTGGCTTTAACACTCAACAGATGCAACACAAGAAAATAAGAACATATGGTCACCACAAGGAGCGGCATGGTCCCTTCTTCCACCAGTCTTGGTGTCAAAGATAAACAGTCGAAAGGAAAAAGCTAAAATAGCTAGTGTTTGTTTTCCTTTGGTCTGTGGTGGTTTGGTTTACACTAACTAGTTCCCTGTTTCCATTTCCTTTTGTGGAATCCTAACATTAAAGTTCGGTGGGATTTCATCCTGGTTTTCTTTTTTTTCCCATTGGAACTGTCTGCAGAACCCCCCACTCACCTGCCCTGCTGGAGCACACACCCCATCCCTCTCCTGTTTCCAGGCAGGGCCCCGCTTTGCTAGAAATGAGACTGCACATATTTAACCTCCCCTGTGTATCCAGACTACACAGGCGTCTGTCATTGTTTCCAGCAGGCCTGCATAGGAAAGCTAGCTTCTCTTGGCTTGGTTCCATGAACATCCCCTTTAGTTACCCCAGAATTCAGTTGTGCATGATTCCCCCATCCCGGCTCTCCCCAGTTGCTGGATGGGGTGGAGAGGAAGACCCAGTGGTCCTGCCTGCTCCCCACCTGCAGTTTTGGAGATTGAGTCACATGCGTCCTGTGGAGGCTGACCTGCTGCTTTCTCCTGGGTTTGCCCGTCCCTAGTGGGGATTGTTCACATAAGCAAAAATGTTTCCCACTGAATTCATTTTAATCTCAAAGCAGCTATTTACTGGGTACCGTAATTTATGAAAAGTTTTTTTTCTTTAAGGCCTCAGTGGCAAGTGGCTCCTCATGGTGCGTGTGTAGGGGTGGGGCCGACCACAGGAGGGTTCCGCCGGGCACTGAGAAGCCTGTTGGACAAGCACGCCCAGGGCATTAGCGCAGTGTCCCGCATGCGCACCACTCGACTACTCGAGGACGTGGATGGTTCAAGGACGAGAATTTGGAAGTTGCACTCTGAAGGACCTGCGGCGGAGCTGGGCTCCCAGTGCTGCTTGCTTGGTGCCTGTTTTGTAATAGAACGTGGCCAAAGTCCCAAAGTGTGTGATAGTGGCACAGTGACACGGTAGGGTCTTAAACGTCATGCCGAGGCATTCAGAATTCTGCACGCCGTGAAACCTTGGGGGTCTGTAGTAGGGTAGTCAAACGTGTGCGTTTTTACAATTTGGCTGGAAAATGTGGAGCACAGAACTTGGCTTTGTTTCTCTGTGAAGCATGGAGTCCTGTGGACATCAGTTCATGCATTATTGATTGGAGTGGGGCAGGAATTGTCATGAGCACTGGGTGGAGAAGTCCCGCCTTGGTTTTAAACCTGTTATAATGGTGACAGTCTCAGGAGGCATTGGCAATTGTCCTATCACTTTCCTATCACCTGAAGTGCTCATGGGGAAAGTCTGCGACAACATCACCACCTCCTGGAGGCTGAAAGCAGAAACAGGCAGTGAATCCAATAAGCATGCACAGCGTTCCTGTGTGTGGTAGACAGGCCCCAGCAGCGCGTTTCAGTGTAGGCACTTGTCTGAGGGTGAGTTATAAGTTAAATGTGCTTAATTGACTGAAACAGCTTCTCTTCTAATTTGATGAGTTTAACAGATTTGTGTGTGTGTTGGTAGTATTGAGTTTAAACCTTAAGAAAAAAATTTCAGATAGTGTTAGCAAGGAATCAGTTTCAAAAACAATGTTTTGTTTTTGAAAGATGGTAAGGAAGCAGAAGCAGGAGTTTTATTCTGTACTTATGTCTCAGATATCGTTTCTCATCGTCTTTGTTCTGCTCATGTCTGCTCTAACGTCTGGCCTCATACTGGGTGTGATGGTGTACGTGTGTAATCCCAGCAACTCCGGAGGCTAAGGTGGGAGGCTGAGGCAGAGGGTTGCAAGTTCCAGGCCAGCTTCAAAGACTTAAGGAGACCCAGTCTCAAAGTAAATCGCAAATAGCCTGGGGATGTGGCTCAGGGGTAGCAATCCAGGGTTCAATCCTTATTAAACAAAAACAAAAAGATCACCTCACCTCACCTCCCTGTCTTCTGGAGGTCCCTGATACCTCTGCAGACGTATGTTTTTGAAGCAGCTTGTGTCTGGTCTGTCTGCTTTGATGTCTGCAGTGCCCTCTACTGTGGGAGGTGCTTAGAAGTATTTGTTGAGTGAATGTGTTACCAAAATATTGGGGAGGCAGGGAATGTCCCCCAACTCTGCCCTGGTTCTACAAGTCAAATGAGATAATGGAATTAATCTGAAGACAACAATTGTTACTTGTGGGTATCGTCATCCCAGGAGGGTGCCAGCGCACGCTAGTTAGAGCTTGTTGGTAGGGGTCTGCAGCCGACGGGCTTCGTGGCTTGCCCTCGGGTGACACCCGCTTTAGGAGGCAGTTCATCTCCTTCGCACCGTGGAGCTGCAGCGTTTTAGGCAGTTGGTAGAACACGCTAGGAGCATAGCCCTGAAGTCGGAGAGGCTTGGGATGAGATGAGGATGTCGGGAACAGTGCAGATGATGAACTGCCTCAGAGCGGTCCCAGCAGACAGGCTGCCTGTCCATGCTGCGGGGACGGGGGTCCAGGGCTCAGCCTCTGTGGGCGAAGGGCAGGTATTGAGATGCGGGGAGCCACATTGAGATGAGGAGACGCCATGCAGGGGCGTGCAGTCCTGTGTGACCCCACGAGTTTGCCAAACCCGAGGTCGCAGCAGCGTGCTCTCTGCCAGAAGGCCGATGCCCCCGGAACTTCCTTGCTGGTAGTTCCAGATGGGGTGCGGGTTCCGTAGTTAGGTGGTTTCTGTGGCTTGACAGGGAAATCTCGATGCTTTAGGCAATTAGAGAGCTCGAGGTAATCATTTGAGCACGGTAGTTGCGATCATGTTGTTTGGTGTAGATCAGTCAGTTTGATCAGCCTGGGGAATCTGAGGCTGTTTCTCCCTTTGGCCTCTGAAAGGGCTGTGAAGGGAGCTGCTGTGCTGTGTGGCTCTCGTCTGATGGGGCAGTGGTGCACCTCCGAGGCCCCTCTGTTCCAGTGTAGCCCTGCTTGTGTTGCTCTGGGAGGTGATTAGTCCATCCCATCCTCCTCCATAGGATTAATGCCCTCCTGAAAGAGGCTCAGGGACGCTCAATTGTTCCTTCTGCCTGCTGCCCTGTGAGGACGCAGAAGGTGCTGTCTGTGAGGGGCTGACACTGGATCTGCTTGAGCCTTGATCTTGGAGTTCCCACCCTGCAGATCTGCAAGTGGTACATTTTTTTTTGGTTGATAAATTCCCTAGTTTAGGGTATTTTGTTGCAGCAGCAGTAAGGAGCTAACGTGGGTGTGTTGGATGAGGCTGTGTGGTCACACTTGGGTGACATATCAGAAGTGCTGAGTCAATGTTGTGCCCAGATCTTGAATCCCCACAGACCACCAGGGAGCCGTCTCCGATGCAAAAGCAAGAGGGCCTTTATTGCAAGCTCGAGCTTGGGCTCAGTGTTCTCTGACGCAGCAGGTACTGGCTGAGCCCTGAGTCTCGATTCAGCGGGATTTTATGAGCCCCACAGTAGAGCTGGAAATTTGAACAAAGCACAGTGCACAATTGGCTCATCCTTCAACATACGTGGTTTGGCGTGTTCCCATTGGCTTAGGGTACCCAGGTCTTCACATACTGACATAGATGGTTTGGAATGTTAGGCATTGGCTTGCCGGCTCCCGATCCGTTGTTTGCCAAAGGCCAGACCTAATCTTGACTTGGGTGGAATGCTCTTTCTTCTAGTGGTCTTCCTGGAATCGGCTATCTGAGCTCCAGGAAATAGAAACCTAGGCCTGAAGTCTTTCTTGCCCTAAACACAGCCTGTCATGGCCGCGGTTCGGCTCCGTTTTCATAAGCATTTATACTTGTCCCACAGGCATTGTTCCTGGGAAATCTGTTCAGAATCTGCTCCACTGGAGTGCCTGTGCTCTGGCCACATCAGCCTCTTCCAGGAGAACCTCAGGCTTCCTGCAGGTGGCAGAGTTAGAAGGTGTCCCTGCCTTCCCACTGCTTGGCCTCCTGACCTGCCTCTGGGTGACTTGTGCTCTCAGGAAAGGGTGAAAGCAGCCTCCGTCTCCGAAGGCATCTTGATATCAGCGTGATGCACGTTTCATACCTTGGGTAATAGTGTTGAGAAAGGTGTGTGACAGCTCTGCTTTGGAGGAGAGGAAGAATTTCAACTAGAGCTCAGATTACATCTTCCTTAAGGATATAAGACCACACAAATACTCAATTTGAGTAGGTTGTGTGTGTGTGTTTTTTTTTTTTTTTAAAGCAAAATTACACATGAGTACCAACTCAGGAAACCACTTACCCACGTTCCCAGGAGACTTCCAAGCAGGTGCTGTGCTGAATAGCTGCCACGCCAGCTCCAGGGCTTCCCAGCCGAGTCAGCTGGGGGAGGAGGTAGCTGCACCCCGTGAGCTCTTTCTCCTGGTGCCCTGATGCTGGCTGCTGTTCTGGTAGGCGACGCTGTCCTGCCGTGGGTGTGGGGATCACGCCTGCCCATTTACACACTGCCCCCTTGCACGCATGCCCGCTAGCAGAGTGACCCATTCGCTCCCCAGAGCATCTGGGTCCTTCCTGTTGTAAGGGGATAACATGATCAAACATGGGGGATTGAGGGTCTTACCTTCCAGTTCTCCTAATACTGAGTGTTACATACAGCACTTGTCAAATACTATTTTGAGACTGTAGTTGAGAGAGGTTCCCGACTTTGATCCAAGCCTTGTTTCCAAGTGTTACTATATCGTGAGTCAATAGCATTTGGTAACATAAATAATTAACCACCTTTTGGTAATTACTGGCAGCACCTTGAGAAATACATTTCTGAGAATGGATTGGTGGCTTCTGGTGCAGGGTTGTTAATGGCAGTGAGGAAAAAGTTCCAGTTCAGGGGGCCAAGGTGGGCATCGGTGCCGCTGCCTGAGTCCCCAACAGGAGCTAGATGGTTCACGGAGGGGAGGGGAATCATGCAGTCCCAGCAACACTGTGAACTTCAGAATCGGGCTCCCCGTTCACAGCCTCACCTACCCCGTCACCAGCCCAGTGCTGAGCCTCAGCTGGCTGCTGCTTCCTTGCCGTGGAGTGGGGTGGTAACAGCTGCATCCTTGCCGTGGAGTGGGGTGGTAACAGCTGCATCCTTGCCGTGGAGTGAGGTGGTAACAGCTGCCTACTTTACAGGGCAGTGGTGAGGATGGAATTGCGTGTGAAAGACTTTGGACCAGGACTGGTGTGGGCACCGTGCAAGATTTTATCGTTATCTGCTCACTTCACACATTGAGTTTTTCTGGGAGGTATTTTTGTATCTAGAAGTAACTCTTTCAAATGGCATTTCTAGAATACACTAAACTTCAAAGTGAGAATCTGTGATGTTTGCATATGGACTTGACAGAAATCATTTATTTTTACTATTTTTGAGGGAATGAAAAAAATGCTTCACAATAATTTGAGCACTGCTCAGTCCGTCTCTAAATTCATCCAGCACTTTCTGGCAACTAGAGGCCTGGGCTTTCACCTTGCTTGAATGCAGGGCTTACTCTTCTCTTGGTCTGCAATTCTCTCAGGGTTTCAGGGTGGGCGTTAGTCTCCCAGAGGGCCTTGGGTCAGATTTGGGGAATGTTTTGTTGTCCAGTTGGTGGTGGCTGGTGCCTGGGTAAAGGTGTCATTCCAGTGCATGGTGGGTTTGCATGGCAAAGTCCTGTGCCTTCCATCAAGCTTTCCTGGGGGCTCAAAACCTGCTTGTGAGTTAGAATCAGTACATTATAGTGGCACAGCAAAGTCCATGTTCATAGCAGCTCAATTTACAATAGCTAAATAATGGAACCAACCCAGATGTCCCTCACTGGATGAATGGATCCAAAACATGCCATGGAGTTCTACTCGGCTATTATGAACCAACAATATTGCAGCTTTTGGAGGTGAATAGATGGCAGTGGAGGAAATCATGCTGAGCAGAGTTAGCCCAGCCCAGAGACTCAGGGGTTGAATGTTTTCATCATTTGTGGAGGCTGGAGCTAAATCCAGGCTGGGGTGAAAGGTAGACAGACTCGTGTATCAGACCCGGCGAAGGCGCAGCAGCACCTAATTTAGGGGAACCATAGATACGTTGGGTGGGGAAGATGTGAGGGGGAGGGGAGAAAAAATGTTCTGGACAATAAATGTCAAGTCAGACACTAACATAAAAATATATATAAATAAAAAAACTTATCAGTATTTGAGCCTGGAATTTGTCTGTTTTACATGGAAGTTGTATTTCTGCCTAGTGCCATATATAACAACCAACACTTGACAGGAACATAGCTTCTGTTTATTTTATTTGGAAGTGTATGAGGAGTCACTCAGTTTGGAAAGCCACATCCCCATGGTGGTGACGTAAGGGGCATTTGGGCCACAACGTTGGCTGCTCTTGAATTCACATAATTGAGTGTGCAGACACAAGCATTGGACGGCCTCACACAGGGGCAGGGTTTTTTCAAGAGTTTCAGATGACACTGGGTGTCGTCGACAGATGGTTTCCCGAGTGTTACGATTGTGATTGTGCATACAGGCATTCGGTCTTTGATCTCACAGCTCTGACACACATGCAT
Source organism: Aplodontia rufa (assembly GCA_004027875.1). NCBI lineage: Eukaryota > Metazoa > Chordata > Mammalia > Rodentia > Aplodontiidae > Aplodontia > Aplodontia rufa. The sequence continues at coordinate 7,839 of PVKS010039156.1, read as the reverse complement.
TTGGGCTGTCATGATTTAATTACGAGTACAGATCTCCCAGCAACACGGTTCATATTTAGCTACCACGATACGGTACCTGTGAGTAACGGTGCAAATGATGAGCTTCCTGCCAGCTGTGCACACAGATGATGGTTTAAGTAGTAAGTGCGCCTGGCCGAGCTTCTCAGTTCTCGTCACTCTTTGTCAGCGACTGCCCACCGCACACCATTACTCACCCTTGGTGCACGGGCAGGAGTGTGTGATGGTGCTGCCTCATTTGAACATCAAAAAAGTGAAGCGTGATAATGCAGGAAGTGAAATTCTCATCAAATATAAATACAGATAGCTGCAGTGGGAAGGCTGCGCCTCTAGGTACCAGAGGACCTAACCCAAGGCAAGCCATGGCATCAGCAGGCAAAGGTGCTGAGGAAAGGAAGGTCACAGCGTCCTGGGAGAGCCACAGAGCTGTTGAGGTACAGCATGATGGTGAAGGTGAAAGTGCAGACTGTTGGAAGGCGATTCACACTCAGGAGCGGCTCACTGTGTCGTGGGGAGGGAATCAGGGAGATGGCATCATTCGAAGGCATGCAAGTGGTTGAGCCTTCTGGAAAAAGCTTGCTGTGGGCAATAACATGGGCTCCTTGCAGCCCTGTAGAAGTGTTTTGGTTGACTCCGGGTAGCCCCGGAATCCTCGGACAGGATGTTGAAAGGCTGTTTAAACACTGTCATGGGTAAGACAGTCTCTGGTCTCCCTTGACCCTGGTGCCCCAAGCTGTGTGTGTGTGTGTGTGTGTGTCTCTCTCTCTCTCTCTGTGTCTCTCTCTCTCCCCCCAAAGTGCCGTTGGAAGATCTTGTGTGGAGCATAAACACCTAGACTTCGACCTGGAGGCTCCAGGAAACCTGGCCACATTCTTGACCCTAGCTCTTAAGTGAGGCTGATGGAAGCAGACATTTGAGTTGTGGAAGTGCCCAAACGAAACCATTATTCTCCTGCACACATCAGTAGAAACAGGCCAGTTTACTAAGAATATTTGCCTACAAAACTAATAATGAAATTTCCAGTTCATTTCCTTATCTTAGTTTCTGAATGAGGAGGAAAAGAAGTGTGTGGACCATGAGGCACATTGCCATTTTTTATCATTTTAGATGCATTCTTAACATTGTGGTTTATAAGGAAAATTTAAGAGCATTCATAATGAAAGTTGCTGTTTGAATCTTACGGGTTTCTTGGGTATTGAACACTGAAAATTCTATTCTTCCTTGTCCAATTCTGGTGGTATTTTTTTTTGTGTTGTTGAAACAATAGGTAAATTACGATTATTTTAAAATTTTCTGTTAATTTGGGAAGAGCAGCCAATATCTGTAGCACTCTCCCCATGAGATCCGTGTTACTGCAGCCCTGCTAGCTTTTGTTCCCTGGGTGATGACTTTCAGTGGGTGTTAATTACTCTGTTCAGAGATTTCCATCTTAGCCTGCTGAAAGCAGCTGAGGATATACATTTGAATAGTTATCATTAAAGATGTGCAAAGGAAGCCAGGAGAAAGGCGGCCAGCTTGCTGCAGGGTCTGGGTGGGAAGCAGCATGCTAGTTTTATGAAGCGTACCACTAGGAGGCGCTGGCGGGCTGGAAGTGCCCTGGATTCTCCCTCAGCTGCTTGCTTGGGTGGGCCTTTGAAAATTCGGGAAGTGCTTGCTCTCGGAGGTCACTTAGGGTTATCCAAACATTCTTTAATATCATGCTGAGCACAGTGTCACTTTACATGGCATGTGTCTAATAAGTATTTATCGATGTTTTCTTGTGTTGAGTCAGAAAAAAATTATGTACAAAGTTTAAGTGATCCCTGTCTGTATTTTCTCCTGGAGTTTTTTTGCCTCCTGGGTGTATCACACTTTCACCATGGTGATCACAGCACATCTTTAAGTGAACTAATATTCTCCTTGAGTACTTGTTCTACATTTATGCATTTTCCTAGACACCTATATCTTGAGATTTTAGCTGAGAAAATACTGGCATGATGTTGGGAAGTATTTGTGAAGTGGCTTCATAAATACAAAAAGGTCACTAATATGCAAATTGAAAGATTTCCTACCAGATTAGTTATTCTGAATATCAGTTTTATTAAGAATACTAAAATTCCCTGCTGGAAATTCTCAATGTTTTTATTTTGAATAAAAGAATAAATATGGTATTTATTGCTATATGATAGGATCCTGAAATATTGATTGCACATTAAGCATCCCTAATCCAAAGATCTGGATTCTAAAGTGTTCAAAGACCTGACCTGCTACCACATGTGGAAGATTTCACACCTGACCTCATGGCTAGACCACAGTGGAGCAGGGGCACGCTGTGAGCATCAGGTATTATCACCTTCAGCCTGTGTGTGCTAGGTGTAGGTGAAAAACACATGAATTTTGAGAATATCCCTAAGATACTTCATTAGGTATATGCGATTATCCCCAAATCCCTAAATGTCTGAAATCTGAAACACTTCTCTGCCTAGCATGTATGTATGTACACGTGTATATGTACACATATATATGCATGCTTATATATATTTTTTCTTTTAGAGAGGGACAGTGAGAAAGAGATCAGTTTTATTCAGTCTTTCATGTGGCTCTAGTTGCTCCAACACTTCATTGTGTATGTGACTAGGGTTTGAACCCATGTCCTCACTCATGCCAGGCAAGTGCCATAACTGCTGAGCCACCACTCTAGCCCCCTCTGCCAAGCATTTTAGATAAGGGATATTCAACCTTTCTAACCCCAAATCCTTGAGTTAGAGATTTTATTATTTCCCACTTGAGAATATTTTTGAATTAACAGTTTTTAAAAAGCAAATAGAATTTTTGTTTTCATTATTAATGGACCATTGTGTCATTTTTCACACTAGAGCCATATTTTATACTATTTCTATTGTAGTTATTTTACTCATGTAAACTTTGGGGGGCAGATAATCTTGGGGACAGTAGTATGGAATATAAGCAGTGTGGTTTTGAAGGGTTTTGTCCTATGACTTCTCAAAACTGGGGATAATAGTGCCCTCGTCTTTCAGTGTTTTAAGACATCCCATTGATTATTAAATGCCATTTCTGAGAAACAAAACCACTGTCACATTGGATGTGCTAATAACTTTAAGCACATCTTTGTGTAAGTTTACAGTTTTAGGAGCGTTCAAAAGGGATCTAGAATACCTTAAAGAGCTCAGTGGAGGCCTCAGTGAGAGGGTGGGGTCTGAAATGGAGAGGCTGGTGGGGACCATGGAGTTCTGAATGGAGCTATGCATTCAGCAGCCTCCATCCCTGTGGCAGTGGGTCACACCCTCTTGAGGTTGCTGCCTGGGAGCTGTGATAAGGTAGAGGGAAGGGGACGGAGAGGACAGTCTCTGCTGGGACTCTTGCACAGGGAGGGTGTAACTTCCCAGCCCTGGGGAAGGTAGAGGGAGCTTTAGCCTTCCCAACTCCCTCTTCTCACTGGCTGTTCTAAAACACCCCATTGTAGTGCAGCTAGTGGCAGAGGCAGCAGGAGCAGCCATGCAGGGACCAGGCCCATTGCGTTTCCAGAGCTGCAGTCTTGGAGAGATGGACATTTTTTAATAGAAGACATCAGGCGGCGGTTTTGGTCTCTTTCCCACCAGCTCATGTGCTGGAGGGACTTGGGTCTCTGGACTCCCTTCCCACACCTGCAGTGGGGTCATTGCAGCAGCAACCTAGCCTTCTGCTCACTCTCACTTCTTAGAACTTAGCAGAATTCAATGTGGAGGTGAAGCACCCTTCTGTGCTGTGCTGTTCCTGGTAACTACAGCGCTCTCCCTATGCAGCCGACCTACCTCCCTGGTCCTCCCTCAGCTCCTAGGGCTGGGAGCAGACCTGGCTTTCCTCTGCAGACTCTGGAGGCCCCAGGGTGCATGTTGCAGAAACGGGAAATATTTTGAGATTTAAGAGGTTACTCCTGTGCTCTTTGACTTGACAATCTTTTTTTGTTTTTGTTTTTAGAGGAGAGGGAGGGAGAGAGAATCTTATTTTTCATGTGGCCTTTCTTGCTTCGACACTTCATTGTGTATGTGGTGCTGGGGTTTGAATCTGCATCCTTGTACATGCCAGGCAAGCGCTGTAACCATGGGAGCCACCACTCTAGCCTGTGTCCTTCATCTTAACTGTATTTTTACACCAGTATCCCTGTTAGAGGTTAGGTGTAGTTCATAGGTAAGAACATTTCACTAATAGTTTTCCTAAAATAAAAAGGTTGTCAAATGACTATTTGATGGATGAAAGGTGCTTAGCCAAGCCTGTTTTCTTCTCTACCCTCAGCACATAAGGATTTAACATATCTAAGGGTGGTTTCACAATGGGAAATGTCACTTCAGTGAACTGTCTCGGGAGTCCTCTTTTTGTAATCACATTTTCTCTGAAGTAGCTTATTTAAAATCAGTCATTTGAACTTGCCGTTTTCAGTATACGGCTTTAAAGATGCAGCTGAGCTTCCTTCTGCCCACCCACTCTCACCAGACACCTTTTCTTTTACTCAGGTATGAACCCTCAGTGAGCTGTTTTAAAAACAGCCCCATCTTCCCCAATTCTTGAACCTCAAGACTAAAGAGATTTCCCTTTGTACCTTGTGTTCTCTGACTTTGGGGCAGCAGTGCATCCTGGGGGACTCCGGGGCACTGACTTGGGAGCAGCTCTTTCCCACCTCAGTCGCGAGCCCCGCCAGCCACACACCGCCTGCCTCGCTGTTTGCTCTCCCTTTCTGCTTCTCTCAGTTCCAGGTCGTACCTGCTTCCTATCCTGGCAGTGCTTTTTTAGTGCCTGTTTTGATGGACCGCAGCAAGGGTACTGAAAAGAAACATTTATTTACACTCTGTACATCGCTCCCCATGCAGGAGGAGCCTACACGTCCGTGTAGTCATAGTATATGCGGACTTCCGACCTGCGGACGCTCTGCAGTGATCTGATGCTCTCGCTCCTGGTTCTGATGTTCGATTTCTTGAAGAACCTCCTGGAAAATGACCTACACATGAAAAAGTAAATGATGGGGTCCAGGCACACGTTGCATGCCGACAGGAAGAGTGTCATTTCTTCGCAGTAGTACAGGATCTTGTGGGCGGACTCGTCCAGCAGCCGGTCCAAGTGGCTGAAGCTGAGCGGGATCCTGCAGAGGTGGTAAGGCAGGAAGCAGGTGAAGAACACGGCCACCACCACGCGGATGCTCTGGTTGTGCTTGCGCTTGCGGCTGGACTGGCTGATGAACTGCCTGCTGGACTTGTGGATGTACCTGGATATGGCAATGTAGCAGCCGATCAGAATCACCAGCACCGCCACGAACAAGCAGCTGTTGACGTAGACGACCGCCTGGTGCCACTGCACGCCCAGGGGGCTCTTGAGCTTGGTGCAGTCGTGAATGCTGTCCCGTGTGGGCTGGCCATTGGTGAGGATGATGTTGGGCACAGCCAGCAGAGCCATGAGCACCCACACGCAGAGCGAGAGCACCTTGGTGAAGGTGATGCTGTACATGCGCGAGTCCCCGAAGGGCTTCACCACCTTCAGGTAGCGGTCGATGCTGATGAGCCCCAAGAACAGGATGGACGTGTACATGTTGGCATAGAACAGGACTGACGTGTACCTGCAGAGGATGGCCTTGAAGTACCACGGCCCGAGCCCCGCGTCATGCACGATCCGGAACGGGAACGTCAGCGTCATGACCAGGTCAGCCACCACGATGTTCTTGAGATAGAATATGAAGCTGGTTTTGTTCCTGATGTGGAAGAAGATCCACACCGCCAGTCCGTTCAGCAAGAGGCTGGCCACAAATAGGATGAGGTAGAGCACGGGCAGGACGATGGTGTCAAACTCGTTGTGGAGGGTGGTGTTCGCCCAGGCCCCGTCACGCGTGTGGTTTGGGGTGTGGCTGCCTTGGCTGTGCACCTCGTCATCTGCAGGGGAAACAAGGGGACGTGAGTTCATTGAGTGGCACGTGAGGCCCCCGGCTGGACAGTGGCTGTTTTGAGTTAAAGGTGACCACAGGAGGTGAAAGGACCAACTTAGCATGTTAATGTTTTGAGGGGCTAAAGAATCAGTGCCTCCCCTCCCACCAAAGAAAGGTCAGCAGCCAGCATGAATCATCCTGATTGTTAAGTCAGTGTGTGAGAGCATCACAAACACAATCAGCAAAACCTAAGGTAGTAAACTGAAGTTTCCTATAACAAAGGGCAGAACAAGGTGCCCCTCTGAGTGTCTTTGCCACACCCCTGCACCCCGCCCTCCCCAGCATACCTGGTTTTAGGGTGTGCCTCCGCAGGAGGGGACAAGGAGCAGAACCAGCTGACCCTGATTTCCTCATAATACTTAGGATTCTTTAGAAAGGAATATCTCGACCTTTTCTTTTTAATGAAAAGAAATTTTGTCTTGTAGCTTAAGAAGGAAAGTGCATGGTGGACACAAGTCTGCTTTGCCGAGTCCTTCAGGTCCCTCCTGGCTGTGGTAGAACTGCGGATAGCCTGTGTGTGGATTGCCATCGTGCGGAACTATTACCCACACTCTAGCGTATTTTTCAGTGAAGTGTTTGTGTGTGGTTAAGATCCACAAGTCAATGCCGCGCGATGATCGGTGGAAAATGCTGATTGGTTTTTTTCCCCCTCCCTAGTGTTTATGACCAAGGAAGGCAGCTCGTTACAGTAAATGCAGCCCGCTACAGTTTTCTTGTTTACAAGGCTAGGTCATAGCTGTTGTGCTCATTGTAGGAGTTTTTAAAAGTCTTCAGCTTGAATTTTTGGTTCATGTGGTCCAAGACATCTGTCATGCCTCTGTCTCATGGCCATTGAGGTTTAGAGCATTTATGTGGCAGCTGTGAAAATGGCCGCTGACCACCATGTGGGTGGCATGGGGTGGGAAAGCCCTGGCTCTGCTCTGCATATCCACCGCCACTCTTTAGAGGATGCTGTGCACTCCCCCTAGCCCTTGGCCATCCTGTTGCTGTTTCCTCTTGGGACCACTGGCTGGAGGTGGCTGGGCAGCCTCCTTGGGACCTCAGACTGCTGCATTCCTGCTCTGTTTACGCAACCTCCTCCTCTTGTCCTGCACAGGGGTCTGAGGCTATTTCGGCCTCGCCTCTCCCCACTTCCCCTTGAAGCTGCTTCACCTCAGTAAGTCTCCTGGCCACTTGGTCACGTTTTGCCTTCTGCTTTTTCAGAGCCCAAACTAACACAATTTGCAGGTGCACTCCTTAGGTAGGTTAGAAGGAAGGCCACTTCTGAATTTCTACTTCCTGCCAGATAATCATTATCATAGTTACAGTAATGCTCTGGAATGATTTTAGGTACCAGCGTAGATTTAGCCCTACTTCCCTATGTAACAGGCAGTTGAGAATCTATTTTGGTTCCCTTCTTTGAAGAAGTGAACTAGGAAAGATGGTTTGATGATGATAATCCCAAAACAGGTTCTTAAATTGCTGCCTGGAGTTTAACTGCAGGTTCTTCCCGATTACATGTGTCCTCTAATTCTTTTCCTTTTATTCCTTGCTATGTTTTTAAAAACTGGTTTTCCTGGCCTAAATATTCTTACACAGGCTACTAATTTGTACCTGGACTAGCCTGTCAGGAGACCCGCAGGATTCTTAAGCTTTACAAGTTTAAATGCCTGATTCAGCTGTCACCCAGATTACTGCTGCCAGTTTCAAATATTGTCTTGACGGTTTCACTGGAGCCTATTCCACTTAACAAAGTGCTGCGGTGTCTGCACCAGTAAACTCCTCACAGTGACTTTCATCAGGAACGGAGAGAGTCGGGGTGAAGGGGGCGGCTGAGGGACGCAGAGTCGGGATGAAGGGGGCGGCCGAGGGACAGAGAGGGTCAGGATGAAGGG
>PVKS010039155.1:0-17464 GCA_004027875.1 Aplodontia rufa | reverse complement strand
ATGTAGGTATAGCTCAAAGTTGAACTGTTCCACTGATATCAACTGACTCACAGATTCTAGATCAAAATAAATAATTATTATTTGAAGACACTTTATGTTGGGGTTGCTTGACATACAGACCAACCACTGATAATATGCCTTTTAAAATATAATCTAGTTTGAGTCAGGAGTCTGTTGCTTGCTATTGAAAGTATTGTGGTTTAAGTGGAAACTTTGATTTCTTTGAAATAAATCTGCACAATAATAATTGTTTAACAATGATAATGGTCTATGATATGTTTGACTTTAAAATTTTATAGATAGAAGGCTATAAAATTATCAGAAGAACAAACTCTAAGACCATAAGAAGCAAGAGAAAAATAAAAGCAGAGGAAGTGTTGTGCAATGGACAATCAGAGATTTCAGCTACTGACTCATCTTCTGAAACTCACTATCAACTTGAAAAAAATGTTCCATTAATTTTCCATCCATCTATACACTGATCCTCCACACATATGCACACATATTGTCAAACAATATATGCAAAAACCCAAAATGAAATATTGTTATTGAAAAAAGAAGACTAAGCAACAAAAACTACTCAAGAGAAAATCTATAAAACTCCTAGATTTTGTCTATAAATCCCTTTTAGTCAAAATTGAGTGCTTCTGCCTTTCTTTATTTTAATTGTTCTTAATAATACTCATAGTAGTTAATTGTCACATAACCAAGTAGACTGCTTTTTGGCCCATGGAATTCAATTGTTAATTAAGATCGGTGAATTAACCAGCTTGACAGAAGAATTGTTTTAACAAGAAAAAGTGACAACCTCATTGATTTTTTTGGTGGACAGCCTCTAAATAGTCAATAAGATCCCCTTATATAGTGTCTTTTTTTAATTCATAGGCATCTGGATCAAAAGTAACCGTATTGAAATCTAATATAAGATTGCTTTGCATTTCCAATAAATCCTGGATTTTGAGCTTGGTAGGAAGGAACTTCAGGATAATTGCTCTTGTGGAGGAAAGACATGCAAGAGTAAAAAACAACAGGGAACTATAGAGGGATATGTAAAACCAGAAATATGATTTATGAATTCATTCATGCTGTTTAAACAATATGATTGTTCATGCTCTTCCAGAAGGGTGTCAAGGCTGCACTTACCTCCAAGTCTACATTTAGACTATACCAGGTGTCCTTCTTACACTGACTCATCAAATGATAAATGAATTGGCATGTTTCTTCCAAACAAAAGTTTTTAAAATCTATGTGCAATGTGCTACCTGCTTATACACTAGAAGCTGAAAATTAATGCTCCAAATAGTAAATTTTCATCTGATGCCTGAACACCCTGGAACAGAACACCCTGCTGACCATAGGTGGAGACATAGCATGAGCAAATAAAAAAGTTTTACTTTGAATGCACTGAAATTATAGAATTGGTTGCTACTAGAGTCCTGATTGACACCAAGGCCTTTAATATCTTAGTAAAAATTGAAATAATATGAACTAGAGTCTCTTGGGCATATTTTGCACTGAATTTCTTCTCCTTTACAGCTGTCATTTCCTTCTTTGGAGTAGAGATACTAGGAAGTTAATCAACTATCCATTTTACATATAGTCACAGTAAACTTATTCCCTATTTGTTCTTCTCTTTGAAAATAAATTTTAACTTTGAATTATTTTTTGCAAGTGTGTGCCTGAGAAGAGCTGGCAGAAGATAAGTCGTTATTAATTTTAGTTATTCTGAATGCCTCCCCCTTTGTTACTGTTGTTTCTTTCTCCTCCTCCTCCTCAGACAGCAGAGAAACAACACTACAAAAAGCAATCTTTCACACTTAAAAGAAAGCCAATGCCCTGTCCTGGGTGTGTTGTCAGGAAAAAAATAAGCTGTGTCTCTCCAATAACTGTGAAATTCCTTTGTCCCTGGAGAGGGCTGCTTCCTGTATCTTGGCCAAGTCATGGCTTTCTTTATAAATGCAGCCAGTGTGATCTCCAAAGAGATAAATGATGAATAAGGAGGAAGCTATTTATACTCTGGCTAGGAAAACAATTTCACTTAACAAGGATGTTGGTTAAAATAATTAATGTAGATCAAGTGGACATGTGAATTGAAGATCCTGTTGGAAAGTGATTAAATAGGAGAAATACACCACCCAGGTCCTGGGGAATCATTACTCCCAGTGGCTGGGGCAGCTTTGGTTAGGTACCCACCCATGGCATTGAAAGACCAGGAACGGCCTTTGTAAATTTCACCAAATGTGAACAAAACAGAAGGTTTTGTATTTAGAAACTTTGTTCTGCTGAAATAGGTCTCACTGTCTTAGGTGTGTTTTTTGTTTGTTTGTATTGTTTTGTTTTTTTTTTATTCAGAGATGACAGATGTATAAATGAAATGCTGAAATGCGAAGCTTCAGTTTGGAAACAATTCATTGAGTACCCTCTATATGTTTTCCTTGGTAATAATTTTACCCATGGTTATAAGCTTTTGTACTCACTACACAGATGTGCAAAGAACCACTGAAAATTATGGGGTTGTTTGTTACTATAGTATAATGGAAAATAACATATTACAGAACTGAAAGTGTGGGATTAAGTGTCTATAGAAGTCTAAATAGGATTTCAGAAATAAAAGAGAACAGTTGTGCAGGTGAGTTCAAAGAGAAATTCACAGAAGAAACTAGACTTTATAGAATCAGCAGAATCAACTTGCAAAAGGAAATAAAAACAGCATAAGCCTCTCCACTAGCATGGAAAGTAAAGTATTGTCCTTGTGAGATCACTAAGACAGTCTTCTCCTAAAGATGAGGGTGGGGGATTCTCATACAAACTCTAAAATTAAGGTACAAATCAGAACAGCCAGTGTGTAAAGTGTTTGAAGATTTAGCTTCAGCCTTCCAAAAGTACAGTGAGTTTAAATCACCTCACTCACCTGAACTCACAACATTATGGATACCTGTTACAGGCAGGGGAAAGCAAATTACAGCACTCAAACTCTTTACCAATTTGGTTTTATGCATATGCACATTTCTCTATATTGAAATGAAACAGTATCTCCAATGCATTTATTAGTACTTATAATTTTTCTTTTTTTTAAATTGGATCAGCATTGTTTTACATAATGAAGGGATTCATTGGTTCACATTCATACATGCATATGTATTGACAGAGTTGCTTAAACCAAATCCTTGTCAAGGATCCCCCCATTCCCCCACTCCCTAATCTCGTGACTTCTCTGTAGTTCCCCCAATTTACAGATATAAATGACTGCATGTATGTAATTTAAACATTGAAATTAATAGATTTATACACTACCTGGGAGCATTTGGTTGGGAGTCAACTGTACTATACAGTATTGAACATCCCCTTTTATCCCTCTCTGTCCTCCCTTCTTTTCTCCTCCCCCCTTTCTTAGCTGTAGTCCCCACAGCTTATATTTTACTTTAGATTTAGTGAGGGTATTAAATAAACTTGACTAATCTTCATCCTGTCTTAGGTTTTATTCTAGCTTCCACATATGAGAGAAAGCATTTGATCATAAGTCTCTGGATTTGGCTTGTTTCAGCATGATTTTATTCCATTTCCACCCATTCACCTGCAGAAGCCATGATATTATCCTTTCTATTCACTGAGTAGAAGTCCATTGTATACATGTACATATGTACCACAGTTTTTGGATCCTTTCATACAGCGATGGGCATCTAGGCTGTTTCCATGATTTTCTATTGTAAATTGATCAGCTATGAACATTGATTTAGCTCTATCTCTGTAATAAGCTGATTCTAGCTCTTCTGGGAAAATAACCAGGAATGGAATAGCTGGATTGTAAGGTGGTTTGATCCCTCGTTGTTTGAGGAGTGTCCACCCTGCTACTCAGAGTGGCTGTATCAGTTTGCAGTTCCATTCACAGTGTGTTAGTGCTTCTTTCTCTCTCCTCCTAGCATCTGTTGTTATTCGTATTCTTCATTTTTGCCATTCTGACTGGAGTGAGGTGGAATCTCAGTGTTGTTTTGATTTGGATTTCTCTCATTGTTAATGATGTAGAGCAAGTCTCTCATATATCTTTTGGCTTTTTGAACTTTCTCTGTTGAGAAGTTTCTGTTTAGTTCTGTAGCAACAGCTAAGGAATTAGTCAAGAGTGTCAAGAGAGAACCTATAGAATGGGGAAAAAAGCACTTTTTATTTCTAACCCTCAGTGACCCTCTACTTTTAGAAATAAAAACAAAAAAAATTCAAAGTACTTTACAGAAATCCCCATCTCAATTTCAGTAAGCACTATGGCAGAATACTCTCTGTTCCACACTGGTCAAGAAAGCCGAGCAGGATATTCTTCATTAATTAGTAAGGAAAGTGTGAATATAGAAACCAAACAAACCTTGCAAGGATGCTGGCATTAAAGGGGTTTCAATCTGGAATTCTATGATTCTCTAATTTGTGAGTGATGTCGTCAAGTATAAGCAAGGGCAGAGTTCCTTGTAGACACTGGTGTGATACATCTGAACTTGGAATGACATCAGATTCAGAGCCCAGGGTTCACATACTCTTTCATAATTATTTACTCCCCTGGGCATGGAATGAAAACTTTTGTCAAATAGCCTGCCATAATTCCAAATTTAAATTCTCTAATTCTTGCACAACGTTTCATTTAAGGAAAGAGCTAATTTCCCAGTGACAAAAAATTAAAAAAAAATAAAACATATATCAGAGAATAGAATCTTTCACTTTTAGCCCAAAGTTCCACTTCCAAATACAGTTATGCACAGGGGGGTTCAAAGAATTTTTTTTCTTAAATCTGTCCTAGCTTTCTCTCTCTTTTGCTTCATTCTTTAACAAAAGGTTGTCAGAAGTGGCCTTTATTAGCCCTGCCAATGAGACTAGTGTTGAGGATGAGTTACTACCATGAGAAACTGTCTTCTTCACATGTGGAAAGCAGGAGGAGTCAACCAAGCCCAGCTTTAAGCCAAGAAAATGAAAATTCCAGATTTACACTGCCTGAGGCTTAATTGCAAAGAGCTGGATTTTAAAATTTGGTGGACACCAGATTTGATTGAAATTTGATTTTAATTCAGGAAGGATGACAATGTGCCTGAAATTAGGGTCCACAAATACTTCCCTGTGTAAGTAGCCTGGATTAAAGGACCACAGACTAGGCTGACAAACAGTGGTGTTTGTTTTAGCAGAAATTATTTACAAGAAAGTAAATTGCTTGTTAAAGAGGAAATGGAGCTTTTCTTTCTTTCTTTCTTTTTTTTTTTTAAAGAGAGAGGGACAGTGAGAGAGACAGAGAAAGGGAGAAACAACTTTATTGAGTTTTTCACATGGCCTTCATTGCTCCAACACTCAGTTGTGTACGTGGTGCTGGGGTTTGAACCCGGGTCCTCGTGCTTGCCAGGCAAGCACCGAAACCACCGAGCCACCACTCCAGCCCAGGAAATGGAGCTTTTCAAACCGGCAAAGTGTACAGATCAACAAGTTTGTTGGCTAGGGGATTGAGGTGCTATGGGAAGCATGACAGTGCAGACTGGGATAAGGGGAGTCACAGTGGAAATTTCCTACTCTCAATGCTTTTGTGCCGACTGTGGAATTCCGTAAGGACCAAGGAAAACTTTGTCCAAAACAAAATAATTTCAAATGATTTCCCAGGCCCTCCTCTGTGTGTCCAGGCCAAACATTTTGTGCTCTACCATTTTTGGCATGTGACAAGATATTTTTATAGGAGCAATATAACATTCCTTTAAAAAAATACACAAGGAACATTTAAATAAAAATCTATATGCTGACATCGTTAAATTTTCTCAATGACTAATTTAAATTAGAGTGCTCTTGCTAAACCAAAAAAATATAAAAATAAAAATAAATATCACAAAAATAAGAGATTCCAATTTCACAAATTCCAACCCACACTTTGCCTCACCACCCTGTTTTCCTTTTGAGAGTTCATCTCAGACAGATGGTAGTGAGTTAACAAGTCTAGACTGTGGGAGTATATAACTGCATTTGCATCTATATGATTATATAGAATAATTTTTTCACTGAAATGGCATACATCATTGGGATGAACTCCAGGACTTTATGACTTCTTTCTACTCAATTGGGTATGGCATGTGTACAATTCACTCTGGCCACTAGAAAACTCCTACCACAGCTGGAATGGAGAGCAACAGCTGCTTGCCAGCACACAGCAACATGGCACAACAGTTTAGAATCATAAATGAAGAAGACAGCCTTCAATAGACACTGCAGGGGGAATTTAAAGCTAGAGGAAGCAATTAGCCAAACTGGAATGGAGCCAAGAAAGCAAGACAAGTCTCTACCCAACTTTGGGAAGGAAAAACACAATTTGTGCTACATGAATATGTTCCCAGTCTAGGCTCACAGCCCAAGGTACTAAATCAGAATGCACCTGCCATAAGGTGCTCCCATTTGGCCTGGGAAGGTGAGATGGCTCCCTGATCTCCACCCAGAATACCTTCATTTCCTCCTAATAGGTGTCTTATTCAAGTATACACCCAGCCCCAACCTCGCTTGGCTTATGAGATCTGACAAGATCACAGCTTGAGGGAGGAGGCCTGTAACACTCTCTGACAGTGGTTGACTTGGTTTTTAATAGAAATGGGCAGCAATGCACAGACCTTGTACATTCAAACACACAAGATTGGCCAGTTTTCATCACAAAAGCTCTGCAGCCTCTGTGTGGCAGCTGGACTAGAGACCTATAAGCTGATCTGGAAAACACGTCTTTTTTTTTCTAATGGGAGCTACCACATTGCGTTCGTTTAATTACACCATGTCATGTTGTGTTCCCCTGTGAAATGACACAGAGGAACACGTGGTGACCTGGGATAACTGTGATGAATTGCATCTCAAGCCGAGGCTTGCTCTGAAAGGCGTCTGATGTGGGGAAGTAGGTAGTTCTAGTGTGCCACAGATCTGTGGAGTAGTGGGTGATTTTCTAATTTTATATCACAAATTTTAAAGATAAGGTTATGTGCATGCTGACAGAGGCTTTTTTGACCAATATGTAGTTATATTGATAAGGCCTAACAATAATTTTACACTGAAAAAATAAAAATTATCTTATCTAAGTAAATAAAAACAGCTACTTTCAGAGGGATTAATTCCCATAATCAGATTAGATGATGAAATTAACATCAGAGGGTTCATTTCAATAGTAATTTGTTTCCTGAATTTGAAACTAAAAAGATTATGAGAGGAAAGTAAAAACTGTCTAATCAGCCATGAGTTAAGATTATTTACAATAAGTTTATTTGAAGTTTAACCAAGGCTAAATACAGCTGGACATTGTGGCATGTGGCTCTAATCCCAGTGACTCAGGAGGCTAAGGCAAGTTCAAGGGTAGTCTAGGCAACTTAATAAGACACTATCTCAAAATTTTATAAAGAAAGGCTAGAGTTGTAGCTCAGTGGTACAGTCCCTGTGGATTCAATTCCCAGCACTGAAAAAAAATGCTAAAAGTAATCATCTAGGACTAACCTATGCAATGTATTTTATACTAACCCTGTAAGACTATTTAAAAGCAAATGAATCCAATCATATATCCAAACATCATCACTTGAGATTTTGACAAAAGTACCAATAATACAAAATGGGGAAATGGCAGACTCTCCAACAATTCGTATAAGTAAACAAAGTTCATGTAAAAAGCAAAGAGATTGGATCATTATCTCACAATCTACATAAAAATTACTCAGAATGAATAAAGATTTAAGAATAAAAACTGAAATTAAAAATGCTAGAAGAAAAGATGGGGAAAGTTGTCCTTAATCCTGGTAAATGAAGTTATGTATAGGAAACAAAGCCAAAAATAAGCAAGTGGGGCTAAATTAAAATAAAATGTTTCTGTATATCAAAGGAAATAGTCCAAACAGTGAAGAAGCAATCTATAGAATGAGAGAAAAATATTGTCAGACCACATATCTGATAAGTGGTCAAGTTACAAAAGATATTAGAACTCAGACATTTCAATGGCCAACAGAACAAAACATCAAAACCAAGAAACAAACAAACAAAAAAATACATAATTTATAAATAGGCCAAGGACTTGAACAGACGTTTCTCCAAAGCTATACAAATCACCAATAAGTCTATGAAAAGATGGTCAAAACCACTAATTATGAGGGTAATTTTAAGTCGTAATGAGTTGCTATCTGACACTTATTATTATTGCTCTTATTTAAAAACAAACAAAAAAATAACTTCTACTGAAGATGTGGAGAAATCTGAACCCTCGTATACTATTAGTGGGGATGAAAAGTGGTGATGTTGCTGTGGAAAATGATAGAGTTTTCTCAATCAGCTAAAAACAGAACCATCTTATGTTCCATCAATCCCACTTCTCTGTATTTATCCAATTGATTGGAATTAAGATCACAAGGAAATATCTGTACTCACATATTTATTGTAGCATTATTCACAGGAGCAAGAAGTGGAAAATTTTCTCTCTCCACAGAAAGATGAATGGATTTTAAAAATGTCACACACACACACACACACACAGTGAAATATTATTATTCATCATTCAAAAAGAAGGAATTTCTGCAACTGTGACAATAAGGTTGAACCTTGAAGGCATTATGCTAAGTGAAATAAATCAGTCACAGAAAAATACCACATGGTTTTATTTACATGAGGTAGATGAAAGAGTCCAACTCACAGGAGCAGGGAATACAATGGTGGTTGTTGGCAAATGGGGAAAAGAAGAGATTGGGAGTTGCTATTCAGTGGGTATAAAATTGCATTTGTGCAGAAATCTTCAAACAACATCATGTCTACCTACAATTAATAAAATTGTATCATGCACTTAAACTTGTTTAAGAAGTTAAATCTCAGGCCTGGAGCAGTGGCTCTGGGGTTATGATGCTTGCCTAGCATGCACAAGGACATGCCATGTGCACAACGAAGTGTCAGAGCAACAAAGCCCACATGAAAAACTAAATAAAAATTGTTTCTATCTCTCTTTTCTCTGTCTCACTATCCCTCAATCTTTAAATAAAAAAATAAAAAAGAAGGCAATACAGTAGAAGAGCATAAAATTGTCAACCAATAAAACAAGGTGTTTAGGTCCTTAGTGCAGTGACCACGTTCCAAGTGCTACATAGTCACATTGGGCACATGGCTGTCCTGTTGGAGAGCATAGATAAAGAACATTTCCATTAGGGAAGAAAACTCTAAAGATAGCCTTAGATGAAAATAAAGAAAAACAATGACCACATATTTCTGATTTCCACAGATATGTTGAAGTCTGGAGCAAATATCTCAGTGATTAAATGAATTTTGTTTCACATTTTGTTTATATCTTTACATAACAGAAGCAAATATTCTCTCTTTTTGCTTTTGAGAGATTGTACAAGTATTTCCTCCTAACCTACTATTATTTGTAAATGGTGTGTTTTGCCCACTAAAATATTAAGAATCCATTTCCCCAGAAATCCAACTGAGCACAATTAATAAGTAAATCTGTCCATGGGATTTAGTTCTCTGTATCTGCAAGAGAATGGAAACCTGTTCACCAAACACATCTTTATTTGTCCCCTACAGAAAGAACAGATTCATTTCAGTTAAGAAAGACTCACTCATGACTTCCAAGTCAGACCATTCCTAACTCCGTTTCTTTTAACCACCAAATTACATTTTACAAAAATGCAAAAACTTCATTCTACCAGTCATAGTAACAGGAGCAAAATAATTTTTTTGTAAAATATTGCTCCACACAATAAAATTAAGCCTTTACAAATCACATCTAAGAACAATCAAAAACAATCTAAAATCCAACTTATCTTTCAAGTGCTCATGTACTGTCAGTGAGACTTTTGCCACTTGATACAGAAAGTATATTTTCCATTTCACTGAAAAAGTTCCCTATCTCCTCTCGCCCATAAGCCAAGTCAATAATAACTGCACTATTTGGTGACAGACTTAAGACTAGAAGACAGATAATTTAACATGGAAATGAGGGCTCTTCCTAGATAGGGTGGATTTCTCCATTGTCTTCTTAACTGTAGCTTATAATTTTAGTAGCCCAAAACTGGGAGCAAAAATAAAATAAATAAAATGAGCAGTAAGTAACCACCAGTTCCTGTCTTTAAAAATACCTTTCTTTCTATGGGAAGATATGAAATGGTTTAGGTAAGTAAGAGGTGTTCCTACTCTCCACAGGTTAATTGCTACCAATAATATAATTTTGTTAATGAATTATAGCTACCTTTTAATAAACTAAAAAGGTATGAGAAATCTCAATACTTACTGTGCCTTCAACATTTTATAATTACAAGCTGGAAGCTTTTGAATGAGGTGGGTAAGGGTGAAGCATTGTACCATATCTGGAAAATCAAATCAATACCAACTCCTCAAATAGGGTATTAGAACAGAGAGGATTTTGTAAGAAACCAAAGAGTAGATATGAAGTACTATTTCTCTGATTTAAATACCAAATCTGATTTCATCAGTATCATAGAACACAGATCTGGTAGACCTACAGAGGCACCAAAAATTCTTTGTTGATTTCTTAAGATAAAGTGAATTACAAATTAGATATTAATTCCTGAGTTTTCTCTTAACCCTGAGAATTAGCATACCTTTGAAAAGTTAAATGTTCTGTAAAATTGAATTGATAGAGCTGTACATTGTAGCCTATTTAATCTCCCATTATTAGTCTATCTGGTACCTGTGATCAAGATATTTTGTCTGCTTGAGTTCCAGTTGAATCATGGATGTAAAATAATCTAAATATGAGCACCTAAGTTCTAGCTCTAGCTCTGTATGATTTCCTAAATTGGCCGACCGACATCAGTTCTCAGTCACCTCATGTTCTTTCAGGACAAACTGGAACTCAGCTGGGAATCTCCCTTTCAGACCTTTTCCTCACACTTGCAACTGTGTATCATGTAACATGGATACTTCTGTATCATCCAGTTCTATCTGCAGGACTAAGCCTGTCCTGTTCTGGTGAGCAAGTCACCAAGCCATGATCTCCCCCCTCACTCCACTTCTCTGTGATCATGCTGCTTTCCATCAAAATAAATTCTGGTCTATTGAGCCAGTTTTCATGTTAAGTGTGGGAGAGAACTTAAGTATCTAAAAAAATCATATTATGGTGCAATTGAAGAAACGTAGGACTAGAAAAGCTTAGCAATTTTTGAAGATCCAAAGACTTCTAATAGATAGATTCAAGATTAAATAGGATCTCCCAATTATGTCGAGGGTTACTTTGTTTAATCCTTTTTTACCCTTTTATCCACTTCTACTCTGGATACATTTTTAATATTTATTATGTCACTAAAATCTTCTAATAGGTAAAAAGTTCTGAAAGCATTCCCTCTCAGAAAAGTCTTGTGACTTTTGCTCAGTAGGACATAGGGAGAACATTTGGTGTTTGAAATCATTGCTTCCCTCTTTCTATAGTAGTGACGACAAGGCATAGAATGTGAACCAAGAATTGGCCAGGCATAAAGCACTGCCAGCGAGGTGCCCTTCCATTCCACCAAATTTATTGATTTATAATGCTAAGAGCAGTTGGATTATGTCACAAATATGCCAATTGCCACATACAGCATTTGTTAATCTGTGTATGTCTTAGTAAAAATATTATTCAATAGGCCATGATCAATCATGTAACCACTGGTGGAAATACCTTCAATATTGATATTCTTTTGTTTCATATGTGTGAAGGCTAAAGTATGCTTGGTTGGAGATTATTTCAGGCTACTATAGATTGTGTAGATGAATTCTGTACCCTGGGTACCTTCCTTGGTTTTCTTTCCACTCTGTCATGCATAGTTTTCTCTTTTCATGGGAATGTGATTATACCAAGAAATGGCTTGAAAATTTTCATCAAATGAGTAGATGCATGGGAGAGACATACACTTTAGATATTTTTATTTTTTCTAATAGTGAAAATACTAATTTTTGTTCTCCAACACAAATTCTTACCGTGCACAACCAATACACCATAATTTGGTCAGCCAGTCAAGGCTAAGATTTCTGATAGTATTACAATCATTTCCCTACATGTTTGTCTCCCCTATAGGATATAACTATTCATGGGTGGAGAACATATTTTATTTGTCTTTTTAATTTCTATGGCCACTTAGAAAGGTTCTAGTAGTTTGATTTTTTAACACATGTAGAATTCCCACCATAATATCTAGACGTGATTCCAACAGAGCAATGTACATATAAATACTATCTATCTGAATGACTTTATCAGATAGAAAGGAAAATTACATTGAACTAACACATTGTGAGAGTTCAATTATAGTGAAATAGATGGATGAAGTAAGTTTTAAAAAAAGTTTGTTGTTTAAAAAATGTTTCATGTACTATAGTAAACTATGTATTGAAAGCCTTACTTTATAGTTTAGATATAAAGTGTCCCCCAAAAGGTCATGTGTGAGACAATGTAAGAATATTCAGAGGTGACATTATTAAATCATTAGAGAAGTAACCTAGTAAATAGATTAATTCACCGAGATTAATAAATTGGTTCGTGACTAGAGAAAATAACTCCCTGGAAAGTGTGCCTTTAGGAGCTTGTCCTTGGCACCTCACTCTAGCTCTCTCCGCTTTATGGCACTCCTGAACTGAGCATCTTCTTCCATCATGTCCTTCTGCCATGATGTTCTACCTTTCCTCAAACCCAGAGCTATAAAGTCAGCTATGAAGGACTGGATATATAAAATTGTGAGCCAAAATAAACTTTTCCTCCTCTAAACTGTTCTTGATAGGTCTTTTGGTCACAGCAATGTGAAGTACATTAAAGAAACTTTACCATTGGGAAATGCCTAGGATCTCAATGAATCATAGAAAAGATCTTTATTTTTAGCACATCAATGATATCAAGAGATAATCTGAATTTTTTAGGTAATTTTTTAAAAACACTATTTAACTGAAATAGGAATGTGAATAAATAAAGAAAGCTAAAATATTCTGATTCCTGATAACTAGATATTTGGAGATTAAAATTCAGATATGTTGAGAAATAAAAATAGGCATTAGGTCAATAGAAGAGAAAAGATAAAACTAAGACATCCTCTAGAAAATGTAATTCCAGAATTTCCAAGGAGTTATACTTTCAGTGACAGTGAAAGAAAGACAATACTTGTTAGGAAACATGTCAATAATAAAGTGGATTCATTTTCACTATTCTTCCACATTGACAAGCAATTATATATATTATTATTATTATTTATATATGTATGTGTATGTACATATATATGTATAAATTCACATATATACCATAACAAACAGTGATTATATTATTTAAATTATCAGATAAGACTTTTAATATACCATATCTATATTAATATATTTTAATAATGTATAAAATACTGAAAATTTCTCTTGATAAGTTTGCTATCACATGGTTCAGAAATTTATGTTTATAAAACTAGAATGGAAAATTCAATTGAGAGTAAATTAAAGTATTCTATAGTGGTAGCACCCTTGGTTTTTGGAAAAGAAAATTTCTGAAGAAAAACATTCTCACTTTAGGACAATGACAATTCCCACATGAAGTTAAGTGAATAATTTTTAATTGGTAGATAGGGAAAAAAATAAAGAAATAAAAAATTAGAAGTGAAACTCAATCAAAATATACTTTAGATTTCTTATCAAATCTTAAATTATAGTTCTTAACAATATAGTTTCAAAAATATATTGTAGAAATAAAATTTGTCACAATTATGAACAAGAGAACATTAAAAGTAGTCAAATTTGAAAAATAATTGAGAGGAAAAATATAATAATTTTATTTAAATATCAGATGTCAAAAATAAATAGACACAGCTAAAGAGAGAAGTAGGAAATTGAAGGGTAAATTAGAAGTAATTATCCTGAATACAAACCAGAAACACAAAAATGTTAAATATGTTTAATGATCTTAAGATAGACAGAGAATAGAATGAAGGACTACAATGTCTGAACACATTTCCAGAAGAGGAGAGGCATGGGAAGGAAGGTGCCTAATTTATATTCAAAAAAATCTTGACGGTGAATTTTTATGAATTGATGGAGTATCTGAATTATCTACATATAAAGCACATCCTAAATACAGATATCATAATTAAATTTAAATCCCAAAGGGATAAACTAAATTAGTTAGAAATAGAATATTAATTATATGTAAATAAAAATCATTAGATTGCTGGTTTAGGGAGAAACAATGAAGTCAGAATTTACTATAATTATGTCTTATATAGATTTGGAGTATTTGAGTAATAGAGAAGTCTATATACAGCTAAGTTACCTTGCAAGAATTAAGCATAAATATTATTTTTTCATATAAAAACAAAACTGGTATTGTTTTTAAAAAACAGATTTCTAATAATGAATTTGTAAGCATGTCCTTCAGGAATAAAATAAATGTCTCTTGGTGGAAATTTTGAGAAGTAAAAGTCAATGATAATCAACAAAAATGGTTAAATATGGTGAAGAAATTAAAGGAAATTAGATATTATAAAATAACATTGAAGATAAAAGAAAAGGTGTTAGTGTGCTTTACTATGCTAAGGAAAGAGAAAAATTGACCATGAATCTTTCAATAAACTTTTAAAAATGCATTTAACAATACATATTACCTAACTCAGATTCAAATAGAAAAGAACCTAAACAACTATATGAAATATACTAGAAACTTAACAATCAATCCAGCAAATAATTATAAAAACTATGTTTTGATTTAGAAAATAGATATTATTATCACTACTTCTAGTGAATTTTATTTGTGATGCTAATCAGCTCAAGAAAGAGAAAGATAAAAGAGAGAAGATGGGAGAAAGAGGAGGAAATAAAATAATTATTAGCAAAGAATTGGATTAACTGCATAAAAAATAAAGAAGCTATGTAAATTTAGTAAAAGTAGTAAGAAAATATAAGAAATATGTGGAGCTTACTTATTTGTTAAAATGCTACAAAATGCAAAATCTATGTATTATAAAAGCATAATTTGTGTATTATAAATGCTAACGTGGTATGCAAAAAATTATGAAAAAATTTATGAAATTTTATTAAAAGTTGTCAAAAAGAAATCCAAACACTAACTTACAATGGGTACATTGCCTTCCCATTAACACTTCTTGGATACTAGTTAGTGGTATTTTTGATTTACAAGATGATTTGGGATATTTATATATTTGAATAACAGAGTTTGTAAATGGAAATTACTTTGTAGTGAAGATAAATTCCCACATTGTTCATGCCGAACTACCAGTAAATGTCTACATGCTATCCAACACAAGCATTCTGTGTGTGCCATTAATAAATACAGCAACCTGGAAAGTGCCACTGCTATTATTCCAATAAGGAGAATGTCATTAAACTGAAAACCCATGACTTTTCTTGGCCCCCTCAGAAAACTGAGGCTTCAGTTAAACTGACAACTTGAACTTTGGAGGGACAGGCAAATTCAAAATCTGTTTGCCTAGAGCAAAATCCACTGCAGCCACAAACCAGTTAAATCCATGCCATCAACTGGGCAGAATCACCACACACTCAACCTGTGCCAGTACTCTTAAATATAATTTTGATGATTTGTTGGAGGCTGAGTGCTGATAAGCTTGAGCATGGGAAACTCCTGGTATGCAGTATTTGAGAAGCTCCCAGGCTCACTATTCATGTGTGGTTTTCTCCATTAACCCCACAAGCTTCTCATGATGAATGCCAAGGAAGATCCCCTATATGCTATTTCTCAGAAAGCTAAGAATAACCTTTGTGAAATTTGTCCAGAATGTCTTCCATGACAAAGAACTGCTCTTTTGTGGAAAGAATACCAGGTGTTGATTTTAATTGAGCAGAAATGCCTCCAAACTCTAGTCCCTGCAGCTTTCCTATATCACCAAATCTAAGAAATAAATAACAAATGTCACATGCCATATTCACAGTTCCATTAAAATGTTTTCACTTAGTCATAAGATTACAGAACCCTCCCATGTTCCCACATCTGATCAACATGTCCAAAAGGTCCCAGAATACCAACAGGATTACAGCTGAAAACCCTCTAAGATAAAGACTTTATCTGAGAAGGTACTTTAGTGGCACTATGACCAGAAAAAAAGAAGACGGAGAAGGAGAAGGAAGGAGGAGGTGGAGAGGGAGAAGGAGGAGGAGGAAGAGGAGGAGGAAGAGGAGGAGGAGGAGGAGGAGGAGGAGGAAACTGGGAAATGAATTTTCTGGCACCTACAACTACAGTTAACTTTCAACAAAACTCAACTGTAAAAGTACTAACATAAAACCACAGAGTCAGGCTTATTTAATTAAGGGTCTGTTTTCCAAAACATCACTTTTGGTTTTCACAGGAAAATATCAAGGTATATTAAAAAGAAATATTTTTTAAAAAATCTGTTTGAAAAGATGTAAAAAGTATCACAAAAGAATTCAGATATGGGACAAATTTTATAATTGTTAGGAAATTTTTTAAAACTAATTAACTTGGACCTCTTAGTGCCAACCTGTAATTCCAGTGGCTCAGGAAGCTAAGAAAGAAGGATTACACATTAGAAGCCAGCCTCTGCAACTTAGCAAGACCCTGTCTCTAAATAAATAAATGAATGAATGAATAAATAAATTAAATAGAATCTGGGGATGTGGTTCAGTGGTTAAGTGCCCTGGATTCTAATCCCCAGTACCTAAAAAAAAAAAAAAATGCAAGTAAAATGACAAAAATAACACCACAAAACTATTATTAATATGTTATGGATTCTAATGGAAAAAGTACTACATATACAAGAACATATGAAGTAAGAGCACATTAATTAAAAACTCTTAAGAATCAAAGGAATGTACTAGAAATCAAAGCAAATGTAAGAGAATGAAGGATGCCATTGATGGGCTCCTAGGTGAATTGGATTTGGCTGATTAATGACTGAATGCATTTGAAGATATGTCAATAGAGTCTTTCTAAACTGAAAAACAAAGGAAGAGAAAGCATAAAGAACAAAAACACTGAAAAAAATATCCAAAAACTACAAGTTCAGAATATGCATAATTGGAACACTAGAGGGAAAACATAAAAAAGAACAGAAGAGGAAAAGAATTGTTTGTAATAATGCTGAAAACTTCAAAACTCAGAAACCTATTTTTTATTGGGTCAGTACTATCTTAGGTAATGAAGGGATTCATTAGTTCACATATGTATTGACACAGTTGCTTAAACCCCCTCCTTGTGGAGGATCTCCCCCATGTCCCTCACTCCCCCATTTCATGGCTACTCTGTAATTCTCCCATGTTACTGATATAACTGACCATATACATTGTCCGGTCCCGGCCGGCAGGGACCGGACAATGCATTCAACTGGACCCATTTGCTCTTAAGTTCTCCACACACTTTATTTCTCTCTTTACCACGGCTAAAGGCCTCTAGGCGCTTCCCACCTTCCCTCTCAGTCAAGGCCCTTAAGGCATTACATTTAGAGACAAGGCTATTCACATTCATAGTCCTTGTTTCTACTACCATACCAGAGTCACTGTTTCT
>PVKS010039154.1:0-17459 GCA_004027875.1 Aplodontia rufa | reverse complement strand
GAACAAGAGGAGACAAAGGGAGAGTAGGAGAGGCGGGAGGATGGGAGATGGAGGGAAAGCAGGGTAGTCTGAAGGAAAACCAAATTCCACGCACAAACGGACCCCAACTGCTGTGTGTAGCTATAAAGCTCTTTAAAAAGTGCCACCTGAACGTCCCTGCAAATCTTGAAGATGCCAAAGTTGCTTTCTCTTGGCGTCCTCGGTGTTGAAGGGGACGGGAGGGTTGGTGGACTCAGGGCCAGTGACCCTGCGTTGCCGGTTTTTAAGCAGCCTCTCCTCGCTGAGCAGGAGTTTGGACATGGATGCAAAGGAGGGCTGACGGTGGCACAGCGGGCCC
The DNA here is from genome assembly GCA_004027875.1 of Aplodontia rufa. Classification (NCBI taxonomy): domain Eukaryota; kingdom Metazoa; phylum Chordata; class Mammalia; order Rodentia; family Aplodontiidae; genus Aplodontia; species Aplodontia rufa. The sequence continues at coordinate 17,122 of PVKS010039154.1, read as the reverse complement.
CGAGGGAGGAGCTGTGCTTCCCAGCAGAGGTGGCCGCTCTAAGGCCTGCTGTGACTGGGTTCAGGCTCATCCAGTGTTTGTGGCACTTTAATGGGCATCAGGTCTTGGGTGGAGGCCTCAGGGCTGTGTCTGTGACCCTGAGGTCAGCCCTGGCTGCCTGAGCCCACTCCCAGGCTGCTGTCAAAATGCCCTGTGCACCCTGCCCCACGTGTGGAGGAACATTCCGCACTGCAGACATCATAAAAGTCCCAGTGGTCCTGAGGCCAGTCTGCTGTCCAGGATCAACACTGAGATTCCAAAACACACAGGAAGCGAGGATGGTGAGGGTGCTGAGACCCCTCCCCACACCCAGGCTCACAACCCTGGGGGGAGTTCACTCCCAAACCTTCTGCCTGGGGGTGAAGTCTTTGCACCTCCATCTCCTAATCTCTAAAATGGGGTGGAAGGATTGGAGTGAACACAGGCAGAGGCTCCTTCTGCGCTGAATTACCCACCCCTGGGGCTGTAGGCCGGTCAGGAGGAGGACATGGGGCCAGTTCCTACGGGGCTGGTGGCAAGGCTGGTGCCTCTTAGGGACCCTCCCTCCAGCCCCGGGCACATCTAGCAGTGTTCCTGCCCACACCAAAATCAGTGGTCAAATCCCAGAATATCTACGTGGAGCCTGACTGAGGTAGGAATGTTTGCAGACACCGAAAGAATCAAGGAGGGGAGCAGATGGGCAGGAGGGGCCTGGTGCAGGGGAGGAGTTCCAGGGTGCAGCTGGCTTGGGGACAAGGGAAGGAAGGCTCCCTCGGGGGTGAGAGCGGCTTCAGCTGTGAGCATTGGGCGCCCTCCAGTGGTGACTCAGAGATTTGTGGACACCTCCAGTTTCTGCCCAAAAAACCCAAATGCAGCGGGATCCTGGAAGTTGTAGATTTAACCGTCTGGGACGCAGGGTCTCAGAGCCTCTGTAACATAGAGATGGCCACTAACCCACCTCCCAAGGAGTCATCTCCAGAGCTGGAACAGATACAGGAAAGGGCTGGGGCTGGAACGGTGCTCAGCCGGGACAGAGAGCCAACTGCTGACCCAGGCAGTGGCGTGGACATGACCCCAGAGGACTTTGGTGGGTGGCAAGAGCCCATCTCAGGCTACATACTGTGACTCCCCAACACTCAGCACTGCGGGTGGCAAAAGGGCAGGAATGGAGCCAGACACGGTGCTGGCAGGGGTCCAGCAAGGGTACAGGAGGACAATGAGGGATCACGGCCACCATGCTTTCCTAAGTGACCGGCAAAGCTGGGCATTTCCACACTCACATGTCTGCGCACCAACCGTTTAGGTAAAATGTGTCCAAGATGCGATCCGGGCCAAGAAAAAGAAGTTTAACTTCCTGGGTGAGATGATAAGCCTCATCCCCACCGTCGGCATCTTCATCACCATGAACCCTGGGTACGCAGGGCGCACGGAGCTGCCTGAGAACTTGAAGGCCCTGTTCAGGTGTGTGACCCTGGGGAGAGGTGAAAAGCGTCCCAAGGCCAAGGAGGGGCTGAGCTGGGGAGGGAAGAGCAGGTTCGAAGGTCAGCCCTCAACGTGGGAGCAGGCAGGGCGGGCAGTTGGGAAAGGCTCTTCCTCCAAAATGGAGGTCCCTGTGGAGAATGGGTGGCACAGAACGTGGCAGGAACAGGGGAGGTGGGGAGCACCACCCCCCAGAAGGCAGGCAGCGCTGTGGCCCACCTGGCAGGGGCAGGTGGGGGCCTCCAGCCCACTATGGTTTCTCCAGGCCCTGTGCCATGGTGGTCCCCGACTTTGAGCTGATCTGCGAGATTATGCTGGTGGCCGAGGGCTTTCTGGATGCCCGCCTTCTGGCCAGGAAGTTTATCACCCTCTACACCTTGTGCAAGGAGCTGCTGTCCAAGCAGGTGTGTGCCCACAGGGGCCTGGAGCTTGCGGGTAGCAGGGGAGACGGACCTGGGGAGGGCTCCACACATCCCAGGGCCACGCGGGCTTCCGTCCCCACCCTCACTGGCCCCAGAGCCACCCCAGACCTGGCAGTAGCAGTTGGCCAAGGAGGCGCATTCATGTCCACCCCACAGGATCACTACGACTGGGGCTTGCGAGCCATCAAGTCTGTGCTGGTGGTGGCCGGCTCCCTGAAGAGGGGGGACCCCGCCCGGGCCGAGGACCAGGTGCTCATGAGGGCACTGAGGGACTTCAACATCCCCAAGATTGTCACCGACGACCTGCCTGTTTTCATGGGGCTGATTGGAGACCTCTTCCCGGCTCTGGATGTGCCTCGGAAGCGAGACCTGAACTTTGAGAAGGTAGGTGGTTGCTCCTGGACCCCACCTGTCCCGGAGAGCCCACCCAGATGGGGCTTCCCGCCTCCCTCGGGCCTTTCTCCCGGCCACACGCTGGGCCTGCAGCTGCCCACAGCCATCAGCCCAAGGGTGTCACCCAGCATTCCGCCCTTGGCTGCAGGAGCTCTGGGACCACAAACTGCTCCTCTCACCCTGCCGGCCCCACTCTCGGGTACCAGGGCTCCCACGAGGAGCTGGAGCGGGGTGGCTTCCATGCTGGCGGGAGCCATCGCGAGTCTCTGCCAGTGACAACTCCCTTGCCCCAGATCATCAAGCAGAGCGTGGTGGAGCTCCGGCTGCAGGCGGAGGACAGCTTCGTGCTAAAGGTGGTGCAGCTGGAGGAGCTGCTACAGGTCCGGCACTCGGTGTTCGTCATCGGGAACGCTGGCAGCGGCAAATCCCAGGTCTGCCCCCACTGCCCCCAGGGACTTCACCAGCACAGCCAAGGAGGGCTGGGCTGAAGGGTCAGGGGTCCGCCCTATCACACTGTGGTGTCCCTGGCTACCAAGGAAAGGTGCCTGAGCCAGGAAGGCTCTGGTCCACTGAGGACTTCCTCCCATTCCCCCTCTCTTCCTGCCACTCTCCCTCGACACCAGTCACCTGTATCCCTGTGGACCCACCCACACCCTCTGTCCCCTGACATGGTCCAGGCATGGCAAAAAGTGGAGGGTGGCAGCCAACGTTACAAATGTCTGTATTTTAAGGTGGTCAGCAGGAGCCCATAGGATAGACTACTATACTGCTACTAAAAATCATTTCCAAAGACTGGTGACATGGGGACCTCATGGCAAGTGACTTTTAAAAAGGCAGGAGCTATCTAGAAACAGTTTCCTGAAAGGGAACCTGAGAGCACACAGGAGGCGTCCTCGTGTGGCCTCGAACCTTCTTCTCTGGGTGCAGGGTCACGGCGCTTTTCTCCGGGGATTTGCCTCACCTTGCTTTGCCCCCCATTGGGCACGCATTACTTGTGTTATGAAGAAGGCGTGAGCGTGGGCTTTTCCGGAGCTTAGCACGGTCTGAGAGCTGCGTGTGGTCTGCAGACACGAACAGGCCACCTTTGCCCCGGCGTTGTCTGGGTCCACAGACTCACCCCACCCCGCCCCAGAGCCAACCAGGTGCACAGGGGACTTCCTTGCCGGCTTCACAGGAGGCCGCCCCACACAGGCGGTCCTGGTGAGGGCGCAGGGAGGTCATGCCACACCCGGGTGACTCCACCCTTCCCAGGTCCTCAAGTCCCTCAACAAGACCTACCAGAACATGAAGAGGAAGCCCGTGGCCATTGACCTGGACCCCAAGGCCGTCACCTGTGATGAGCTCTTCGGCATCATCAACCCGGCAACCAGGGAATGGAAAGATGGTAACGGGAGCTGGGGCCCCAGGAGCAGGTGTGCGGGGACCTTGGGGCCACCATGCTCAGTGTGGTGACGTTCCCTGAGACTGCCAGGCTCGAGACCAGTGCAGGTCCACATGCACACTCGAAGCAGGGCAAGAGCCTGCCGGACAGTGGGTGCTGGGAGGGCAGGGTGATGGGCACCACAGGCAGGAGGGAGGGTCCCGAGGCTGGCCAGGGGCTGTGTGCAGCTGGTGCCCCTTTCCCCGGGGCTCCAGGAAAGGAGCTCCTTCCGACATGAGAGCTCAGGGACAGTGGCCAATGGCTGTGGCTGGTGGGGACCAGCCCCATACCTCAGCGGGCGCGTCATAGGTGACACCCGCTCCCTCTCACTCCGCCTCTTCCCCCAGAGCGCAAGCCCCAGCTCTGCACTCACCTCTCTCCCTGGCTGACCTGCGAGCTCTGCCCCCCACCCTGCCCCAGCCCTCCAGTCCTGACTGACAGGTGGACAGAGCCCTGCTGGCCATGTGGGGGAGGAGCACGCGGGAAGCCAGGTTCCGCAGGGCTTGCTGAAGAACTGAGGCAGACCAGGGGCCGAAGCCAGGGAAGAAAGTGAGGCCACCTCCCGTCTGAGCGCCTCTATGTCATGGCCACCTAGGAGAGACAGACCCAGCCCCAGCCCCAGAGCAAGGGTGCCCTTTGGCCCTGGGTGCATCCACCTGTGACACCGGCCGCCCCCTCCCAGGTCTGTTCTCCACCGTCATGCGGGACCTGGCCAACATCACTCACGACGGCCCCAAGTGGATCGTCCTGGACGGGGACATCGACCCCATGTGGATTGAGTCTCTCAACACCGTCATGGACGACAACAAGGTGAACTACCCCAAGCCACCGTCAGGAGGGTGGCAAGGGAGCCTGGCTGTGCACACAAGTCACCAGTGCCAGAGGCCACCTCGTCACTAGACAGTGCCACATGCCCCCCCATGCTGCCAATGTCCTAGCATCAGTGTGCTGGGTGAGGATGGGGGGGCTCCCCAGCTTGTGCCTGGCACTGCATGGAAAGGACCCATTTCCCCGGAGATGGGAAAAGGCATTCAGGTTTACCTAGAAGCAGCTGAAGAAGGGGATTCTCAGTCAGGTGAGGTGGCGCAGCCTTGGGGGATGCGGGAGGAGGATGCAAGCCACGGCCAGCCTGAGCGTACAAAGACGGGTGTAGCGCAGCGGAAGAGCGCTTGCCCGGCATGCAAGAAGCCCTGGGTTCCATCCCCAGTCGCAACAAAGAGAAGGAAGGAAGGAAGGGAGGAAGGGAAGGAGGGAGGAAGGGAGGAATTGATCCTCATCTGGTAGAGGGAATGCAAGAATTTCCGGGTTAGCAAGGGTCATGTTTTGGAAAAGACATTTCATACTCCCGTGCACATGTAGAGCTGCCTGGGGGGTCCCAGTGCCAGGCGGGGGTAGCGGGGACCAGAGGCAAGGAGCATGGTGAGACCCCAGGTTCTGGGTTCCCCAGCTGCTGCTCCTCGTTCTGGTCCCCAAACTGGGTGACATGCAGCACATGGGCTTGCCGTCTCCTTCCAGGTCCTCACCCTGGCCAGCAACGAGAGAATCCCCTTGAACCGCACCATGAGGCTGGTGTTCGAGATCAGCCACCTCAGGACAGCCACGCCGGCCACGGTCTCCAGGGCTGGCATTCTCTACATCAACCCCGCGGACCTGGGGTGGAACCCGTGAGTGGGGTCTGGGTGCTGCCAATCCAAGCGGTGGCAGAGAAAGGGCAGGCAGGCTGCCCGTGGCGGAGCTGCATGCCTGCACCCCCAGCCGTCCATATGACACCATGTGCTGCTCGCTATAACTATGATGCATGTGTTTCACTGTCACACATGTTAAATAAGTGACCTAAGAGTGCATGGTGCCAGCGTGTTTGCACAAAGAGCTGGAGTCCTGAGCTAGGAAGGGGGCATCTTCCCAGGGGACGGAAGTCAGGGCTGCCACCCAGGGCAGGGGGAGCACCGGAGGTGGACAAAGCCAGGTCAGCATCCCGAGCATCCAGGTGAGAACCAGCTCTTGGGGGCACTGAGGGGGGCGAGCAGGCAGAAGGGGCCCTTCATGACCTATCTGGAGCAGAGAGTTGGTTGCCCCAACAGAGTATGGCTGGTCACTGGGGCTGGACAGGAAGGTACAGATTTAAGAAATGTTTGAGGGGCTGGAGCAGTGGCTGATAAGTTACAGTGCCTGGTATGCAGAGGACGCGGTTTCAAACCCCAGCACCACGTACACAACGAAGTGTCAGAGCAACAAAGCCACGTGAAAAACTCAATAAAATTGATTCTGTCTCTCTCTCACTTTCTCTCTGTTTAAAATAATAATAATAATAATGGAGGAGGAGGAGGAGGAGGAGGAGAAGGAGGAGGAGGAGGAAGAGGAGGAGGAGGAAAGGAAGAGGAAGAGGAGGAAGAAGAGGAAGAAGAAGAGGAGGAGGAGAAGGAGGAAGAAGAAGGAAGGAAGGAAGGAAGGAAGGAAGGAATGCTTGAAACCATGAGAAACCAAAGACTCTATGTTGGTCCAGGGGGCACATTTTCCTGCTTGGACATGTGGCCAGATTGGAAGAGTAATGGAATTTCAAGGGACAGAGAAGTGACAACTTAGAGCAAATGTCCTGCATTGGCTTGAGTAGAAATTCAAAGATGTGGGCAGGAGCAGGGACTCAGCAGTTACAGTGCTTGCCTGGCATGTGTAAGGACCCGGATTCAAACCCCAGCACATGTACACAGCTAAATGTTGGAGAAACAAAGGCCAGATGAAAAAGTAAAGTTGATTCTCTCCCCCTTTCTAAAAAAAAGAAAAAGAAAGAAATTCAGAGGTGTATTCCCAGAACACTCAAGAGAAGTTCAGTGGTTGGACATGGCAGCTCTTTCCATCTGTCCATCCATCCATCCATTCATTCATCCATCCAGCCAGCCAGCCATGTTTTCTGCACACCTGCTTCGTGTTGGACCCTAGCACATTCCATGCTGGGGAACTGGATTCTCCAGAAGAAGAGGAGTGAATAAGAGATGTTCCTTTTCTGAGGGAAGCTGACCCTGCGTTGTGGAGGAAGAGGAACAGCCTAAAGGCAGGAGGGACACACAGCCCAGGTGACAATGTCCCAGAGCGCAGTGAGGAAAACCTTCAAGGAGGAGGGCGACAGGATCGTGTCCAGGGATTCATGGGACCCGGAACAGGAGGTCTGCCCAGGATTTGGTGACCAGGCGCACCCCCAACTGCAGAGAGTACTTCACAGCGTGCCAGGGCAGAAGCCGGAGGGGGCGGCTACTGGGGAGATGGCAGAAGCTCTGCAGTGAGGCCATCTGAAAAGGAATCCTGCGGCTGAGAGCCGGGGCAGAGCTGGACAAGATGAAGGGGGGACGTGTGTCAAGGTCACAGCTTGGGCACAGGGAGCAGGCACAGGTGGGCCCGGGCTCACATCCCAGAGGGGAGAAAGGATAGGTGGACAGCTGGTGCCTGAGCCACCTCCCTTCCCCTTCTCCACAGTGGCAGGTGAGGTCACTTGGAGCCAGGGCTCCAAAGGGTACTGAGGAGAGTGGCCTTAGCAGGGCAAGACCAGCAGCCTGCCCCGGAGCTGGGAGCCACTAAGAGGCACCGTGGCGCGGTCTGGTCCAGCAGTGCTTGCCCACACAGGGGAGAACCTGGGGCTGCCCTAGCAGGAGGCCCACAGACGGCGGTGGCACACACAGATGTGCACCCCGTCCTCAGGCTGCCGGCCCGACACCAAGGAGCAGGTGGTGCAGCCTCCTTCCCCGGCTCTGGGGAAGGCCTGCCCCATGTCCTCCTCCCACTTCTGGGGGCCACCGCAGCCCTGGGCATCCTTGGCTCACGAACGCCATCACCTGCCTCTGCCTCGGTCTCCACACACCCTCTCCCAGTGTCTGCGCCCCTCCTCTTCTTGCAAGGACACCAGGGCCTGCCCTAGTCACCAGTAACCTTGACTCCGTCACCCTCCGGAGGCCCTCTCTCCACGTCAGCTGGTGTTTTGAGGTCATGGCAGGAGGACCATGCTGTCCCCATGGCACATTTGAGTTTTCAGGGCATGGGCTGCAACGAGGTGGGAACCACTTAGACATGGGGACAGGAAGACGATGGATCATAGGGCATGCAGGGGGACGCTTGCAGGAGCAGGGAAGAGAGAGGAGGAAGCCAGAGTGGCTGAGGATGCAGGAGAGCACCCAGGTTTTCATGGAGGAGAGCAGTGGAACAGATGAGGCAGGCACGGCCTCCACAAGGCCTGACGTGCCCCAGCTACTTCTTGGACCCCCTGAGAAGGGGGAGCCGCGCTCACACGTGTCCGTCTGCACCTGCTCTGAAGTGAGCTTCCACGCCAGCAGCGTTCAGAGGGGCCGGCCAGGACAGCGCTGCGGGTGATGGGCACCCTCGAACCAGAAGGCAGAAGCTGCCCCTGTGGATGTGCACGTGGTTCCCCCAGGGAAGACGCAGGATGGGGTTCAGTTCTTCAGCGCGTTGGGCAGGCAGACATGGGGGGCTGGAGACACAGCCCTGTGATGGTTCCCTCTGCTGCACGGGGCACCCAGGTTCCAGCTGTCAGTTATTGGTTCTGACCGGGGTGCAGGAAGGAGTGCAGCAGCCGGGACAGGAGCCCACCCGTGGACAGGCACATGCGTGGGGGCTGCTTTGGTAATGTGAGCTTCCTGCTTACGCCCGGGGCATCCTGGAAATGTCGCATCACTGATCTCACTGAGCCTCCAGGGAACCCAGTGCTATTTATGCTTTTAACAGATACTTACTCGGCACTTAGCACGGACCAGGCTCCCTTCTGCGAGCGTCGGAAAGATTAGCCCACACAGTCCTTGCCAGGGGTGAGGTCAGCAGCACCCTAGGCTGCAGTGGGCCACAGCTCAACCCCTCCGAGCCCAGGCAGGCAGGCTGCAGCACCCATGCCCCTCACCACTGCGGCCGGGAGGGTCTGTGTACCCAGTGACCCAGTGTGGCTTCTCAAGGGACTCTTGCATGGAACTGAGCCCAGGCAGGCAGGCTGCAGCACCCATGCCCCTCACCACTGCGGCCGGGAGGGTCTGTGTACCCAGTGACCCAGTGTGGCTTCTCAAGGGACTCTTGCATGGAACATGACAAATTCAACTCAAACTAACTGAAGCTGAATATATACACACTTACGTCCATGGCTGGATCCAGAGGTCCAAATGACATAGTGAGATGTCCCTGCTTCTCTCTTCCTTCCCATCCCCTGCAGTGATGTCATGAGATCCTTCTCCTCTCTGTCCCAGCCTCAGTATGATCTTCACCTGGGGGCAGAGGCTTCCACGTGTCACTCCCTGCAGCATTCCGGAGCGGGAACCTGAGCAGTTGCCCGTTGCCCGAGGGCCGAGTCAGGACAGGGCTGGGAACCGGGGGCGAGGGGGGTGAGTGCCGGGGAAACGAGGCAACCACACGCAGCTGATGGCAGCCCAGAATCCGTTTATTGTCAAGGCACACAGGTTTTTATAGAGAGGGGAGAAGCCAAGAAACCAATAATCCTTCTAAGGGAGTTGCCAGGTGTTATGTAGATTTTAACAAAGCAGGATCTGGCAGCCCCTTGGAAGGCACTTATACAAATAGTAACAAGATCGCTCCGGGGCAGCTGATGAAACGGAGTGGAGGTCAGACCGAAGGTCAGACCCCAACACCATGCAGTAGTAAGGATGGCTGCCAGTGGTTCTGGGCTTACTAAGACCCCCCAAAGAAAGCAATCCCGAGGGATGGTCCCACCCCACTGCCCCCAGTGGTGCCCTTGTTTGGACCTGCTGCCACACAGGAGTGGCCAGGGTGTCACAGGTGTGTCCACCGCACCAGAATCGCATAGAAGGAAATGTGATGTGTTTGCCAGGGAGAGGGCACTGGGTGGACCCAAAGCAGAGCTGCTGACACTCAGCTGCCCCCCGTCTCCCCAGGGTGGTGAGCAGCTGGATCGAGAGGCGCAGGGTGCAGTCGGAGAAGGCCAACCTGACCATCCTCTTTGACAAGTACCTGCCCACGTGCCTGGACAAGCTGCGCTTCGGCTTTAAGCGGATCACGCCGGTGCCCGAGATCACCATCATCCAGATGGTCCTGTACCTGCTGGACTGCCTCCTCACGGAGAAGAACGCGCCGCCCGACTCGCCCAAGGAGCTCTATGAGCTGTACTTCGTGTTTGCCTGCTTCTGGTCCTTTGGTGGGGCAATGTTCCAGGACCAGGTGACGGGTGTGACAGGAGGGACCCAGCTGTCAAGCGAGGTCCAGCCCCACTTTTAGCTGGGTCTATTTATGTCTTTTGTTTTTAACAGCTTATAGATTATCGAGTCGAGTTCAGCAAGTGGTGGATCAATGAGTTTAAAACCATCAAGTTCCCCTCACAGGGAACGATTTTTGACTACTACATTGATCCTGACACTAAAAAGTTCATGCCGTGGACAGAAAAAGTGCCTGCCTTTGAGCTGGATCCCGACATCCCGCTGCAGGTAACCCCAAAGCAGAGACTGGGAGCACATACTCAGACAGCCTGTCCAAATGCAACTGATTTTCCCCAGTAGCACATTGTTTTTTTAAAGAGAGAGAGGGACAGTGAGAGAGAAAGAGAGAGAGAGAGAGAATCAATTTTATTTAGTTTTTCATGTGGCTTTCATTGCTCCAATACTTCATTGTGTACGTGGTGCTGGGGTTCAAACCTGCATCCCTGCACATGCCAGGCAAGTGCCGTAACTGCTGAGCCACCGCTCCAGCCCACCTGTAGCACTCATTAAGTGATGCAGGGGAATTTAGAAGCTATTGAGGGCCAGGTTCCTGTCTGTGATCCCAGCTACTAGGGAGATAGAGGCAAGAGGATTGCAAGTTCGAGTCCAGCCTCAGCAACTTAGCAAGGCCCTAAGCAACTTAGTGAGACCCTGTTTCAAATAAAAACTAAAAAAGGCTGGGGGTGTGGCTCAGTGATTGAGCATCCCAGGTTCAATCCCCTGTTCAAAAAAGAAGAAAGAAAATGATTAAGATCTGCACACTGGTCGGAGGTGGAACCGGGTTTGACTTGCTGTCTGAGAGTCAGCCTCCCCATTCCCCTCTGCTCCCCTCCCCTCCGCTCCTGTGCTTCTGCCCCTTGGACCACAGGCCTCTCTGGTCCACACCACGGAAACCATCCGCATCCGCTACTTCATGGACCTGCTCATGGATAAGACGTGGCCGGTGATGCTGGTGGGCAACGCGGGCACTGGCAAGTCCGTGCTGATGGGGGACAAGCTGGAGAAGCTGAGCACAGACGAGTACATGGTGCAAGCCGTGCCCTTCAACTTCTACACCACCTCCGCCATGCTGCAGGGTGAGGCACCCACCTGGCACACGCTGGCTCTGCCGCTGCCACCCGTTCCCTGTCCCCCTCTCGCTGCAGGCTGGGGGCTAGCAGGCTGGGCCACTGTCTTTTCCAGGTTGGGAGGCACCTGCGTAGTAGCTAGGACCCCTCCCCAGGGCCCCAGGCAGGCTGTAGTCCCCTTGGGAGGATTTGTGCCAGGCCCAGGCATTGGGCCAGCTTCCGGCCACCCTTGCCTCCTAGGGTTCTGTTTGCCCTGGGGCTGGGTGGACCCCTACCTGCTTGGCCCAGGGCCCCCTTGAGGGCCACTCTCTTGCAGCTGCATTCAGTGGACATGACCCTGGCCAGCTCCTTCCTTTCCCATCGGAAGCAGGTAGGGCCCCACCCCGTCTAAAGGCACAGGCTCAGCACTGGGGCAGTGGTTGACACTCTGCCCTCCCCAGGGGTGCTCGAGAAGCCGCTGGAGAAAAAATCGGGAAGGAACTATGCGCCGCCAGGCACCAAGAAGCTGATCTACTTCATCGACGACATGAACATGCCTGAGGTGGACAAGTACGGGACAGTGGCGCCACACACCCTCATCCGACAGCACATGGACCATGGGCACTGGTAAGGCTGGCCGTGGAATTGTGGGGCTATGGAGCTGGGGCCAAGGGGCGGGGCCATGAGATGGCCGGGGCAGGACGTGGGTGGGACCAAGCAGCTGTGGGTGGGCCATGGGGCGGAGCCATGAGACTGATGGGGCAGGATGTGGGCAGGACCAAGCAGCTGTGGGTGGGTCAAGGGGCGGAGCCACGAGACTGCTGACGCTAGACTGTGGATAGGGCCACAGGACAGAAGGCTGCTGGGGTCAAGGGGGCATGGAGGTCGTGGGATGGAACGCAAGTGATAAAACTACGGAGGGCCCCCAGGACCTCTGGGCAGCTGGACAGAGTGAACTTTCTCCAAGGGCATGGGGAAGCCAAGGCTGCCACACTTAGGTTTGCAATTTGGAAAGATCAGAGCATTCAGTTCAGCTGCCTCTTAAAATCGGAAGTAGCCCAGGTCAAACCCAGGCATTCTGACACCAAAGGTACCCAGAAACCAGGAAGCCATTTCAGGAGCCCGTGGAGGGGTCAGGCTGCCTGCTCCGGGTCCCGGCCCTCACAAGTGGCAGAGCCTGCCCCTCTGCTCACCTTTCACGTTAAGCAGCCCTGACTCACAGCATACAGTTGGAAGGACCTGCAGGGCTGCCAGGGAGCAGGCCCAGGTGTGGACAAGGAGGGGTGAGAGGGACACAGCCAAGCCAAGGTGGCTACTCTCCACAGGGGCTGTGAGCATGACTTCTGTGAGGAACAGAGTGGGGGTGGGGAATCAGAGGGTGCCTAGACAGGAGGGATAGTGGGAGAAAAGACGGGCCACGAGTCGTGCCTGGCAAATGCTGGGTGAGGCTCCTGTGAGGCGCAGGAGGGCTCAACCGTGGCCCACACACACAGGCCCCTTCCAAGCCCTGAGGTGGCTTCCCCAGGTCAAGCACTTTGCTGAAATCCACTGCAATCCTGGGTTCTTCAAGAGGGCCCCCAAGGGCAAAAATACAGCTTGGAGGAGAGGCAGCCTGTACAATAAATAGTGTTGGACAAACTGGACAGCCATATGCAAAAAATTAAAATTATACCCACATATCTTACTCTTCACAAAAATCAAATCAAAGTGGGTTGAAATTTTAGGAATTAAGACAGCAACATTGCAACTGTTAGAAGAAAAAATAGGATCAACACTACATGTCAGTGTAGACACCAGCTTCCTTAGCAAGACTCCCGTAGCCAAAGAATTAAAGCTAAGAATCGAAGAGTGGGATGCCATTAAACTAAGAAGCTTCTGCACAGCTAAGGAATTAGTCAAGAGTGTCAAGAGAGAGCCTGCAGAATGGGAGAAAATCACAGCCTGCTACAACTCCTACAGGGGGCTAATATCCAGAATATGCAAAGAACTCAACACCAAAACTCAAACAGTCCAATCAATAAATGGGTTATGGAACTAAACAGAAACTTCTCAACAGAGGATGTTCAAACAGCCAATAAATATGTGAGAAAGTGTTCTACATCACTAGCAATCAGAAATGCAAATCAAAACAACATTAAGACTTCTCCTCACTCCAGTCAGAATGGCAAAGATGAAGAATACGATTAAACCAGATGCTGGAGGGGTTAAGGAGGCATAGGAGCTTTAGCACACTGCTGGTGGGACTGCACACTGCTCCAGCCACTCTGGAAAGCAGTGTGGAGACCCCGGAAGAGATTAGGGATGGAACTACCTTACCACCCAGCTATCCCACTCCTGGGTATTTTCCCAGAAGAGCTAGAATCAGCTTATTACAGAGACTCAGCTATATCAATGTTCATAGCGGCTCAGTTTACAATAGCTAAAATATGGAACCAACCCAGATGCCCCTCACTGTATGAGTGGATCCAAAAACTGTGGTACATACATACCATGGAGGTCTATCAGCTATTAGAATGGCATCATGGATTTTCAGGTAAATGTATGGAAATGGAAAAAATCACGCTAAGTGAAATAAGCCAAACTGAGACTTAAGGGTTGAATGTTCCCTCGCATTTGCATGAGCTGGACTAAAACCAAGGATAGGCTGAAAGCTAGACTAAAACCAACGATAGGCTGAAAGTTAAACTAAACCAAGGATAGGCTGAAAGTTAGACTAAAACCAACGATAGGCTGAAAGCTAGACTAAACCAAGGGTAGGCTGAAAGTTAGACAAGCTTATTTATTAGACACACCAAATTCAAAGTATCACATAACCTGGGAGAATATAGCTATGAAGTGGGGGGGGGGGCAGGGAAAGGTCAGAAGGAGGATGAAGAGGGAGGGAAAAGGGGGGTTATTAATTCTGTAGGATACACTTGACTTCCCTGAGAAGCCAAATAATACTCATGCAGGCATTTAAATCTTGAAAATTCAGAAATTCATACACATATATATGGAAATTTATATTTGTAAAATGGGGGGAATTACAGTGGAGACAAAGTGGGCAGTGGGCGCAGGCAGGCAGATAGTGGATAAGAATTGGGCCCCAGGGGCTGGAGCAGTGGCTCAGCAGTTGGAGCGCTTGCTTGGCATGGGTGAGGACCTGGGTTCAAACCCCAGCACCACACACACAACTAGGTGCCAGATAAACAAAGGCCGGATGAATAAATAAACAAAATTGATTCTCTCTTACTCTCTTTAAAAAAAAAAAAAAAAGAACCAGGCTCAAGTCACGTTGTCATTATGTATGCTTCTATGAACGTGCAGCAAGGAAGCCCTTCAATATGTGAGAACATGCTGAACTAATAAAAGAAAGATGAGGATACTGCAAAAAAATTAAAATATAAAAACAAAACGATGGAAAAAAGAGGGCCCCTGGGGCCACACCCACTCTGGAGTCTAACCTGAAGAACATTCAGGGAGGCGGCCGGTCAGGCTTGAGTTTTCAATACATTCCTCTGGAGTTTCAGGTACCAGTGGCCCCATGATGACAGGGTGGCTGTGTCAGGAAGCATCTCCTAGAAGAAAGGACAACCCGGAGCATCACCCGACCCAGATATTGCAGATCCCCAGGAGGTGGTCAATTGCGAGGTTCCCGAAGAAAACACCTTTGTGCCTGGGAAGGGCGCAGGCAGGGAAGGTTCCCAGAGTCGCAAAGGTGAAAGCTCGATTGCTGTGATTCGCATCCAAATCCAGGAGTCTTGCGCAACAAGGGCACGAGGTGGAGTCAGCAGAACAGGAGGAGGTGGCTGCTGTGTCTGCACTCCCAGTGCAGCCTCTGGAAGACACCAGCACTTCTGTACGTCATCGAGAGGCAGCAGCCCCGCTGCCTACACCCTAGAAACACATGATGGAGAGCAGCAACGTGGACTCAGAAAGATCGCGCAGGCTTGGCCCCGGAAGAGGCCACTGGAAGTCCCGTCAGTGCCTGAGCTCAGGAGAGCACTCGGCATGCTGAGCAACAGTGCCTTGAGCAATCAAGGTGTCCACAGGGCAGCAAGCACTGTGTCCCGGGCGCCCGTCCCAGGGTCCATCCGTGCACTCGCTCACGCAGTCCTCTCAGTAACCCGGTGGGCACGTAGGAGTATCAAGGCCCTTCCCGAGCGTGGGGGCGCACGCCTGAAATCCCAGTGACTCAGGAGGCTGAGGCAGGAGGATTGCAAGTTCAAGGGCAGCCTCAGCAACTTAGCCAGACCCTGTCTCAAAACAGAACATAAAAAGGACTGGGGATGCAGCTCAGCAGTAGAACACCCCTGGGTTCAGTCTCCATCACTAAAAAAAAAACCTTTTTTCCCTTGGTGCGTGAAGTAAACGCTGTTTCACATGCAGTTGGCACTTACTGGGGTTCTTCTTTATTTCTTTTTTAAAGAAAGAGGGGACACAGATAGAGAGGGAGAGGGAGGAGCAATCTTTATTCAGCTTTTCATGTGACTTTCATTGCTCCGACACTTCGTTGAGTACATGGTGCTGGGGTTTGAACTCGTGTCCTCGCACTTGCCAGGCAAGCGCCGTGACTGCTGAGCCACCGCTCCAGCCCCTGGGTTCTTTGACCGCATGCAGGGCACACCTGGTACGGGGCGGGCAGGGAAGGCTCCTCCAGCCGGTGGTCACACTGGGCTCCCTGGCACAGGTACGATAGGCAGAAGCTGACGTTAAAGGATGTGCATAACTGTCAGTACGTGGCTTGCATGAATCCCACCGCCGGGTCCTTCACCATTGACCCCAGACTGCAGGTGAGCAGACACCAAGCTGGGTTCGGGATGTTCACGCTGTGAGCTGACCTCCTCTAGAGCATTCCCTGGCTTTTCAGAATGTTGGGAAATTGAGGGAGGCCTGAAGGGCCAGCCAGCCCTCTCTCTGTGACCCCGTAGGTCTGCCCCATTAGACCTGAATTCCAGATGTCCCAAATATTGATGAGACAGATTTCTACTAAAAAAGGCATTTGTGGCGTCTCTGAAGCTGGGGTTTAATAGGGCACTTTGTGTCCTATCTCCAACCCTGCTCAGGTGGACCTCACTTCTAATTAATGGAAGCAGGTAGAGATCTGATGCTCAATTCCAGGCCCCACTCTGGCCCCCACGAGTGCTTCTCAATGTAATGTGGCTACTTCACATTTAATCGATAGTTAATGCAATTTTACCTTCAAGGCTCAGAAAGGGAAACTGTCCATCCACCGTGTCCCAGAGACATGAACAGTGAGGACAGAGTCCTCTCCCAGGAAGCTGGCCCTGGCTGCCAGTGGTCCCTGAGAGAGGCCTGACTCGGGTTTCTGGTTCAGCGCCACTTCTGTGTGTTTGCTGTGAGCTTCCCGGGCCAGGAGGCCCTCATGACCATCTACAGCACAATCCTGATGCAGCACCTGTCCTTCCGCTCCGCCCCCATGGTGATTCAGAGGATGAGCACCCAGCTGGTGGCCGCAGCCCTGGGTAAGTAAGCTGCCAGCCTCCTCCCCCCCTCCCCCCCTTCCCTGAATCCTGCAGATCCTTCTTAGACTCCCACGGTCAGTGCTTAGTTCATACTTTAGAATCAACATCTCTTAATGGTGCTGTGCTTCAGCAGAAGGGACGTAAGCTAAGCTGCTTCAGGGGAGGCGAAGGATGGAATCCCAGGACAGGGCTGCAATTCCGTACAGCACCAAACACCCCCTCCTGGAAGAGCTGTGCTGATTTCTTACTTAAATCATCACCATTTCATCATCCTTTGGCTTTAGAAGCTTTAAGCTCTGCATTCCCTGAGCCATTAGGAGTGCGTGAGAATTGATGTCTTTTTCCCTAACAGCCTTGCATCAGAAAGTCACGTCAACATTTCTTCCCACGGCCATTAAGTTTCATTATATCTTCAACCTCAGGGACCTCTCCAATATTTTCCAGGTACTACTCTGTTAGCTTTATGTCAGGCAACCTATGGCTAAGTCCCTGACCCACGGGTGCTCTCTTCCTCTACCACTCTTAAGAGAGAATGCAAAGTGAGTACAGACTGATGATGAGGATGGTGATGGTGGTGGTGAGAGTGGTGGTGATGGTGATAGTGGTGGTGATGGTGAGGATGGTGGTGATGGTGAGGACGGTGGTGATGGTGAGGACGGTGGTG
>PVKS010039153.1:0-17437 GCA_004027875.1 Aplodontia rufa | reverse complement strand
TTCCAGGGATAAAGCCCACTTGGTCATGGTGGATTATTTCCTCAATAATTTTTTGAATACGGTTTGCTAGTACTTTGTTGAGGATTTTTGCATCCACATTCATAAGGGATATTGGTCTGTAGTTTTCTTTTCTTGATGTATCCTTGTCCGGTTTTGGTATCAGAGTTATGGTTGCTTCATAAAAAGTGGATGGGAGCATTCCCTCCTTTTAAATTTCTTGGAATAACTTAGTAAGGAGAGGTGTTAGTTCCTCCTCAAAAGTGTGGTAAAAGTCAGCGGAGAAGCCATCCGGTCCTAGGCTTTTCTTCTTTGGTAGACTTTTAATTGCAGACTGGATTTCCGTGTCTGTGATTGGGCCATTTAGGACTTCAATATCCTCCTGATTTAATTTAGGGATGCTGTAAGTGTCTAGAAATTTATCCATTTCTTCCAAGTTATCTTGGAAGAATCTTGATATGTATTTCAGTAGATACTTATCATTTTCATAACAGTAGGCACTCAGATATGAATTTCTCTAAGCAGTCCTTACAACTGCTTAGAGAGCAAATGAAACCAGCCACAACTCATCCCTCAAGTGCAGGTGGTTTAGTAGCACAAACTTCAGTTTCCACATTGGTCAGGAAACTTCAGAGAGCAGAAAGTTCAGCCTGGAAAACGATGTTATATCAAACATTAGAAAAGAGCCTGTCACAGTGGTACAATGCAGATAGGCTTCTCATCTGGAGTTCCTTCTAGAAGGAGACTCCTGAGTGGGGAAATGAAACCCCAGTCCCCAAAATGAGTTGTTGTGCATGCATCTTTAGGTGATATGTTGAATTCTGTTTTCCCAAATTATGCTGAAGTCCTGACTCCTGGTACCTATTCAGGTGAACTTATTTAAAAATACGGTCTTTGAACATTATCAAGTTAATATGAAGCCCTTAGGGTGGACCTTAGTCTAATAACAATAATATTTTTATAAAAAGGGGAAAGTAGGAAAAGCCGAGTACGCTAGGAAAGTACCACATGAAGACTGAAGTCACGTTGCCACAAATGAAGGCACTACCAGGAGCCCCGGGAAAGGCCTGCCGCAGATCCTTCCCTGGTACTGTTAGAGGGAAAGTGGTCTTCTGGACTTCTTAATCCTTAAACTCCAGCCTGCAGGACTTGAGACAATAGGTTCGTTTGGTTTAAGATATTCTGTGTGTGAAGCCTTGTTACGATAGCCTAAGAAAAACTAATGTAACTAGGAAATTTAGTGGAAAGTTTCTAAAAATGTGCAGAAGCAGGGATAGTTGTACTTCTCGGGGAGAGGGGGACAGCATGACCATGTCTTCTGAAAAGTGTCTATTCAGGGCATTTTCCCATTCTGGGGATGGGGAATAAAGGGTAATAAGTAAAACTCAGAAGATAAAATCTCATGAAAGTGGAGTATCACAACATCAGAAGACACAAAGAGGTAACCCTCAAAGGTACTGTTTATTGGTCTTCATATTTTAACATATATTAACTTTAGATGTTAATGGAATTCTGCATACTTTTGGTATACATGCCTACTTACTACACTGACCAAATGCAACCATCCTTTCCCCACCCCTATGCATTTCCCAGTCCCTAAAAATAACTATTTTCTTTCCAGGTTGATGTCACTTTAGTTTCCACCTGAGAGAGAACATGTGGTACTTATCTTTCTCTCATTAGAACATTTCACTTAACATAGTATCCTTGGGTTCCATTCATTTTGCTGAGAGTGATAGGATTATTCTTTGACTGAATAATAATCCATTGTGTAACATGCCACATTTTCTTTATCTTTTCTTTCATCTGTTGATGTGCACTCGGGGCTGATTCCATATCTTATTGTGAAAAGTGCCACATGCAAAAACATGAACATTCAGGAATTCTTTGGTATGCTAACTTTGTTTCTTTGAATGTATTGATGTCTATAAATTTCCTATAAATGTACAAATATATATCCCTAGAAATAGGATAGCTGGACCATATGGTAGTTCTATCTCAAGATTTCTGAGGAAACTCCATAATGTTTTTCATCATGGCTGTATAATTTATATTCCCACCAACTCTGTATGATTCCTTTTTCTCTTCATCCTCACCAGCATGTTATTTTTTGGTTTTGATAATCGCCATTCTAACTGGAGTGAGATGAACTCATTATAGATTGAATTTGCATATGCCTAATGATATTGGTAATTTTCTCTCATGTGTTTTGGCCATTTGTATTTCTTTTTTTGAGAAAAGTCTGTTTGGGGCATTTGCCCATTTTTAAATTGAATGAGTTGATTTGAGTTCCTTGTGTATTCTTGGCATTAACCCTCTGTCAGATGACTAATTGGCAAAAATTTTCTCGTAATTAGTAGGTTGTCTCTTGTTTTCTTTGCTGTGCAGAAACTTTTTAGGTTGATATAATGCTATTTGTTAATTTTAATATTTATTTCCTGTGCTTTTGGTGTTATATCCAGAAAGTTATTGTTTGTGCCAGTATCTTGAAGTGTTTCCATTATGTTTTCTTCTGGTAGTTGCAGAATTTGGGGTGTTACATTTGGTCTTTCATCTGTTTTGAGATTACTTTGTACAGGGTTGACAAAAGGTCAAATTTCAACCTTCTGAATTCAGATATGTGGTTTTTCCAGCACCATATATTAAAAAGGCTGTCTTTTCCCAATGTACACTTTTGTAAAGGTGCCATTTGTTAAACAGTAAGCTCAGTACTAGATCAACAAAAGAGGACATCCTAGAAGTATGAAGTTGAGTAACTTATACAAACTTCTAACTTACAGATGGAAGGAAAACAGCACAACTTAAAGTGAGAATCAAAATCTACCATTTATGGGAAAAAAACTCCTCCAAAAAATGTCATGAAGCAAAGCAGAGGAAAATGATATTCAAATAGTATTAAGAAAGCAGATTTAAAAGATTATAAATCATAAGAGCAAAACAGACCATATGCAAAAAATAAGATATGAAATGAGTTAACTAAGAAAAAAAGGATGAAAAAGAAAATGAAAACAATCAGAAATAAACATTAATTAGATACCATCAATGTACAATGTCCTCAACCAGAAGAAGGAAAGAACACTGGAAAGGGGAAGAAACAAAGACAAAGTATATATCCCAAAGGCATACCCCCAGGGACCCACTTTCTCCTGCCACACCCCACATGCCTGTAGTTACCATCTTGTTAATCCCCATCACAGGATTAATACACTGATTAGGGTAAAACACTCATAATTTAATCATTTCCCCTCTAAATTTTCTTTCATTGTGTCTCACATGAGGTTTTGCAGGATACCTCACACCTAAAATATAGCAAGTTGGAGCAGTGGATCAGCAGTTACAGCACTTGCCCCGTAGGCAGGAGGACCGGAGTTTGAACCCCAGCACCACATATACAATGAAGTATCACGGCTACATGAAAAACTAAATAAAACTGATTCTCTTTCTCTCTTTAAAAATAAATAAATAATAACATAGTGATTGAAAAGATATGTAACAAAAATCTCCAACATTTGTATCATGTACTGGAGTCCCTAAAGAATAAAAAATAGAATGAAACTAATATTTAAAACGTAACACAAAAACTTCACCAAAATATAAGTTCTGAATATAGGTTTATGTACATATATATTATTTATAAGTTCAAGATATATACAGGTATCTCCTACCATGTAACTAGAATAAATAGTTCAACATAATGAAATTCAAAAGGAAATTATTAGATTTTAACCAAAAAGAAAAAGCAAAAAAAACAACGGCAGTATGTGTGTGTGGGGGGGGGGGCAAAGAAAGGAAAGCAAGTTGGCATCAATGTCTCAAAAGAGACTTAAAGGAGTGACATTCTGAACCAAAACTGGAAAAAAGAAAAACCTAGATTGAGGTTACTTACAAAAGAACTGAGACCACAAACCCAGATGAACTAAATGTCAAAGAATGACACCTTTATGGGACAAATGATATCCACAACTGCTTTCATCTCTGGAAGGTTTGGAAATAGAAAAGGGCTGCACTTTTAACACTTGGATATGGGATAGTAAAACATTGGACTTCCAGTCATAAAACAAATATGTACCCTAGATGAGTATTTCCTATGGACCTTAAATGAGAGCTCAAAATTAGTACAGTAATCTCCCTTTATCTAGGTTAGAAACATTTCAAGATCCACAATGGATACCTAAAATCGTGAACAGTAACAAACTCTATAATTTACTATACAAATATTTGACAGTTTCATTCATTAATTAGGTACAGTAAAGCATTAACAATAAAATAGAATGGTTTAAACAACAGAGCAGTCAAATTTATGAATTATTGATTTCTATAATTTTCTATTTTCAGGCTGCAGTTGGGCATGAGTAACTGAAGCCACAGAAAGAGAAATAATGGATAAATGGGGACTACTGTATACCAAAGTCTGGAAGCAGAGAAAGACAGGTAATAGAAACCTGTCCAAAGTATTTTAGGCTTTTAACTGTGAAAAGCTGAAGCAGAACAAAGATAAACTTTGCTGTGTATTTCTGGTCCTCAGAAGAGACCTTCTGAAAGCTACAGCACAGCTGCAAAGTACATATATTTTTTGAACCACAGAAGGCTGGGTAGGTCTGGAGGATAAAGAATAGATTTCTGTAGCAGCACTAACAACAAATAGCAGGAATCTGAGTTGGGAAGAAATATTCAGCAGTTCAGAAGGCTAGTGGTTCAACTATCAAGCACAAAAAGATATATAGCATCTCTCTAGAGCTCAGAGGGCAAAATCCTCACTTTGTCTTCAAAAATCCTTTAAGCCAGTATTGAACCTCATTAAAATGAGTTGAAGCCAAGTCTAGGCCATGCTTCGTTACAAATGAGATTACCTCATAACTGTCTTCTACCTCATCTAGTTGACTGAAGGATTGTTTTTCCTTCTGGAAACAGGTATTTGCTTCAGTTTCTATTATTTTGCATAAAGTACCATTAGAAATTTCTTCAAGATAAGAATGAAGCAAGAGATGTGATCTGTTGATAGAAAAACACAGGATTTAGAACATGAATCAGATGCCCAGATGTTGGAATACAGGAAATCTACATAGAAGTAGAAAAGATAGAGATGGACATATGTGTAAAGAAATAAGAAAGCAAGCAGAGACATGAAACCTGTTAGAAAAGTCCAAATAAGAAAGCTAAATATGAGCTTCAAGATACAATGAAAATTTTCCAAATTGATGAAAGACATCAAATCAACCGATGTAGGAAACTCAGTGAAAACATCTGATCAAATAAATGAGAAAACTTGGTCACTACGTTATAGTTAAAGTACTCAAAAAACAATGAGGAAAAAATCTTGCTAGCTTCCCCTCAAAAAAATGACATGCTGTATTAAGAGGAACAGCAACGTGAATGCCTGTTAACTTTTCAGTGGAAACAGTGGAGACCAAAAGACAATAGAACATTTTTATTCAAATTGAAAAATTGTTAAAATTGTAGCCTAGAATTCTAAAACAGTGACAAGGTAAGATAAAATAAAGACATTTTAGAGAAAACAATTTGACTAACAAACCTGCACTGTAATACATGCTAAAAGAAGTTCTCCAGAGTGAAAGAAAAAATATCAGATGGAACTCTGAATGTATCAGAAAAATTAGGAATTCCAGAAAGGATAATCTGGAAAAATAGTCTGTTATACATCTTTTCAAAATACTTCAAAAGATTACTAAAATAGTGTTTAAACATGTGTTCTATTTACTTTTATTCAGGTAAATGCATATAAACCATTTATCTATGATACAATATAATAGTGGGTTAGAAATCAATTCCATATTCCCAAATATTTGAAAATTAAACATTACACTTAAAAATGATTTAAAAGTACATGGGAAACTAAAATTCTGAACAAAATGATGAAAAGTTCAGTTGTCAAATTTATGCAAATATATTTTTGTAGCTTGATAGCTCATTTATTCTGATCAGTAAAAATTGTTCAGTTTATGGATAGATCCGTTTACCCATTCATCTATTGAAAGGTAGATTGGTTATTTCCAGCTTTGGGCAAGTATGAATAAAGCTGATATGAAAAGTCACAATTAGATTTTTGTGTACATACATTTTCAAACCAGTTGGATTAATATCTCGAAAGGAAACATGTAACTTTGTAAGAAATTGCCAAACTGTCTTCAAAGTGATGGCGTGCTTTTGCATCTTCACCATGAAGGAGAGTTGTCATTACTACCCAGCCTTGACAGTAATTTGCTTTTATCAATATTTTGGATTGTAACCATTCTAAGGTGACTAGCAGCATGTTATATAACTGATTTTAAGCATCTTTTCATAAGCTTATTTACTATATGTCCATCTTCTTTGGTGATGTATCTAATCCAAGCTTTTATCTACTCTTTAATTTGGTTGTTTGGTATCTTATCGTATTCCGTGAGTTCTTCATATATTTTTGACACAAGTCCTTTATCTGGTCTATTGCTTATCTTTTATTTTTCAATGTCTTTCACAGAGCAGAGATTTTAAGATTTATTGATTGTGTTATTTGTGATTTATCTGAAAACTCATTGCCAAAATCAAGATCACATAGATCTTCTACTATACATTTTATAATTATGGCCTATGACTTGTTTGGGTTTTTTTTTTTTTTTCCAGAGCTGAGGACCGAAATTGGGGCCTTGTGCATACTAGGCAATCGCTCTGCCACTGAGCTAAATCCCCAACCATGACTTGTTGGCTTTTATTATCTATTTTGAACTAATTTTTGTGAAAGGTGTGAGTTTAATGTCTAGATTTATTTTAAAATCTGCATGTGTAGATATCTGATTATTCTATATCTTTTTTTCATTATTTAGAGAATACTTTATTAGTTTCTGTAATCAAACCCACGTAGATAAGACCTTACATATCTTTAATTGAAAGCATCTTGCTGTGAATTTTATTGGAATTACATTGAATCTCTGGATCAATTTGAGGAAGCTGGATAGTTAATGTTCAGTACTCCAATTCATTACAGGAATATCTTGATAAGTTTTTATTTTTTATATCATCAGTGTTTTCATCGGACAAGTCCTATCCATGATCACTTAGATTTATACTTATTTTTCTTTTTCAGTGCTACTATAATTTTTACATATTTGAAATTTCATATATATTATTGGTCTATAAGAATACAATGAAGATTTTTATGTAGTAGGCATATTTATGTAGCCATCACCACCATTTTCATAATTCTTTTGCTTTGGCAGAATTGAAATAATATATTCTTTCCTTCCCCCTCCCACTGGCCATCTTGTCCCTGTGAATTTGACTTGTCTAGATAGGTCCTGTAAGTCATCAGGCCTTATTTAACTGGCTTATTCCACTTACCAAAATGGTCTGAAGCTTCATCTGGGTTACAGCAGGTATCAGAATTTCTTTCCCTTTAAAGCAGAATAATATTGAAAATTACGTACATACTGTGTTCATTGATTCATCTCTTTATAGATCCTTGAGTGGTTGACATTGGACTTGTGAATAAAAATTGCTGTAAACATGGATGCACACGTATCTGAGACCCTGCTTTTAATTCTTGAGTCTACAGTCAGAATAATTGCTGGAGCATATCCCAGCTCTATGTTTAATATTTTGAGGAAGTAGCATACTATTTTCCACAGTGGTTGTACATTTTACATTTCCCACAGCAGTATACAGGAGTTCAGTTTCTACACATTATCACCAATAGTTACTTTCTGGGGTATACATGTTTTTTTGGAAGCAGTCATTCTAATGAGTATGAGGCAGTGTCTTGTTATAATTTACATTTTCTTAATGATTAGTGATGTTGATCATTTTCTTATGTGTTTATTTTCCCTTTGTGTATGTCTTTGGAAAAATGTTTATTCAAGTCCTTTGCCCAATTTTCATTCAAGTTGTTGTCTGTTACTGAGATACAGCAGTTCTTTATATATTCTGAATGTTATGCACTTGTAATTACCAGTGTCGTAAAATTTTGCCCTTAAGTTTTCTTACAGTTGTGCAGTTTCAGCTCATAATTCTAGGTCCTTATTCATTTTTTAGGTGTTTTTGTGTATAAGTTCAGGATCCAACTTCATTCTTTAAATGTGAATATCTGTTTTCTCCAGTACCATTTGTTGAATAGATGATCACTTCCCCATCAAATAGTCTTGGCACTTTTATCAAAAATCATTTAGCCATATAGTCAAGGCTTCCTTTCTCAGTTTTCTATTCTCATCTGTTCATCTATATGTATGTCCTTTGGCCACTGCCACACTTTTTTGATTAGTGTAGCTTTGTAACAAGTTTGAAAATCCGGAAGTACGACATCTCTACCTTTGTCCTTTTCAAAATTATTTTGATTTCCAGGGTCCCTTGATTTTCTATATGAATTTTATTTATTTATTTAAAGAGAGAAGGACAGTGAGAGAGGAAGAGAATCATTAGTTTTTCATGTGGCTTTCATTGCTCTGAAGCTTTGTTGTGTACATGGTACTGGGGTTTGAACCTGTGTCCTTGCACACACCAGGCAAGCACCATAACTGTTCCAGCCCTTCATATGAATTTTAGAATGGATTTTTCTATTTCTGCAGAAGACACCTTTGTGATTTTTGAAAGCAATTATATCAAACCTGTAGTTAATATATACTAATATCTTAATACTGTTTTCTAATACATGAACATGATTATCTTTCATTTGTTTGAGTCTTCTGTAATTTCTGTCAGCAGTTTTATATTTTTAGTTCAGTGTTTTGCTTTCCTGGTCAGGCTTATTTCTAAGTATTTTATTCTTTTCTGATGCTATCACTGGAATTTTTTTGATTTCATATTTTTCACTGTTAGTATATAGAAACAACAGATTCTATGTGCTGATATCCTGCAACTATGCTAAATTTATTATTTTAAACAAATTTGGGGATTTTCTGAAGCAATAGCATTTTCTGCATGTAAGATTGTTTAATCTGTAGACAGGTATGATTTTACTTCTTTCCTAGTTTGAATTCTGTCTGCAAATATTTAATTGAAGATTGTTTTATCTATATTCATCAGGAACACTGGCCTGTGGTTTTATAGTCCTGTGATGCTTTTGTCTGGATTTTATATCAGGATAATACTGGTCTTATAGAATGGATTCTAAAATGTTCCCTTATCTGCAAGTTCTTGGAAGACTTCAAGAGATTAGTAGAATTCACCCGTAGTAGAATTCATGTGTTCCAAGCTTTTATTATATTAGGAAGTGTTTGATTACTCATTCATTCTCTTTACTACTAACAAGTCAGCCCAGATTTTCTATTCATGATTTAGTCTTGATAGATTGCATATTTCAAGGAATTTGTCCATGGCCTTGAGGTTGTCCTATCTGGGAAACAACTATTCATTATAGTGCTCTATTATAATTCATTTCTTTTTCATTTTTTTGTAAAATTGGTAGTACCGCACCCTCTCATATTTCTGATTTTAGTTGAGTCCTCTTTTGGTCTTAATTTTTCTTATTTTACTGAATAACCAACTCTGTATTATTGATTTGTTTCTTCTATTCCGTCTTCTAATTTTTATTATTTTCTTTCTCTGCTGGCATTAGGCTGCATTTGTTCTTTTTCTAGTTCCTTGAACTATATATTTAGGTTGTTGATTTGACAGCTTTCTTCCTTCTTAAATATTTTAATCTAAAATTTCCCTATAAGCACTGCTTTCACTGAATTTCATAAAATTTGGTATACTGTATTTTAACTCAAGATATTTTCTTGTGTTTTGAGTTATTTTGAACCACGTTTTGTACAAGTGTTTCCTTTCCATGTATTTGTGGAATAATAAAATCCATAGAAATATAATCATCCAATAAGCTTTAATAAGTTTAAAAAGACTGGTCTTCCTGGATAAATGTCCCATGTGAATTTAAGAAAAATGTATATTCTCTTGATGCCCTGTGCAGTGTTCAGTGTGTGTCTAATATTTCCAAGTGGTGTAAGGTAGTGTTCGAGCCCCCTGTTTTCCTATTGATCTTCCGCCTAGTTGTTTTGCCCATTATTAAGAGTGGGCAAAACAAAGGTGCCTATTTCTCAATTGTTATTGTTTGTGATATTTGGTGCATATGTTTGTTATGTATTCTTGGTGAATTGACACTTCTTCATTCTAAAATATCCTTTGTTTCTTGCAATAGTTTTTAACTAAATCTATTTTTTCTGATATAGCCTCTCTCTCTCTCTCTCTTGGTTTACTATTTGACCAAATATCTTTTTATCCATTCATTTTCATCCAAGATAAGAAGTGAATGTCTTACGAAGGCATAGTTAAATCCTGTTTCTTTTTGTCCCATCTGTCATTCTGTGTCTTTTGACCAAAGACTTTAAACTTTTGTCCATAAAAGACTAAATACATGCAAGATAATTCATAAAACAAAATGAATTTCTTTTGTCAGTCTTACAACATTTTATTACAATGTGAGTTTAAAGTCAATGTTCAGTGCAGGTTAGACTGTTTCATTGATTTTGGAAAATTTTAAAACATTAACTCTCCCCTCTAAGCTTACAATAAAAAAGTGCTAGATTTTTTCATTCTATTTGATATGTCACTGATGTTTTGAGTCTCTAAATCAATTCTCATCTGCTATTAAAGCTATTAAAATTCAAATTTATATTGGTTTTTAATTGTAGAAGTTTTTAAAGAATTCCCTATTTCCTGCCATCTTTCTATATTTGGATCCCATGTGGGGTTTTCTCTATTTTTATTGTTTCCTCCTGATATTGTCTTATCTGCCTGAGGATTCATTTTTGTGTCTTAAAAATGGTTTAGTAATGATTTAAAACTTTAAAGTTTTCAATTATCTTTGTGAAGAATGTAAAGTCTTTGTCTAGATGTTTTTTTTTAATGTGGCTACCCAGTACTTCCAGCATGACCTGTTGAAAATTCTATTTTATTCCAATATTACAGTATCTCAATGTTCAATAGCTTTTAAGTCCCAAAGTCAAATAGTGTCATTCTCCAACTTTTTTTTCAATATTGTGTTTACTATTCTAAACTTTTTATGTCTCCATATAAACTGTAAGGTCAGTTGATTGATATGCACACCACTTTCTGTGAATTTGAGATTTCATTTAAACTGTTTATCAAGTTAGGAAGAACTGAATTTTGACAGTATTGAGTATTCATGCTGTAATACTTAGCTTTTTTATTTCATCAAAATTTCATAATTTTTTCAACTAGGCCTGATATTTTTTTTTAAGATTTATACATACCTAAGTATTTCATTTTAGGAAGATTATAATGTAAATGGGCTTTTCATTTTGTTTTTTGAATGCTGAGGATTGAACCCATGCTAGGTAAGCAGTCTACCTCTGATCTACACATCCCCCGTTTTTAACTACTGTTAACTACATCTATTGTTTTTACCTTCAAGTTCCAATTGTTCATTACTGGAATACAGGAAAGTAATTGACTTTTACAAATTCATTTTCATTCTGAATCCTTGTTATAATCACTTATTAGTTCCAGGGGTTGTATTACTCTGATTCTTTTGGATTTTCTACATAGACAAACTGCAAAAAATGACAGTTTTTTCCTTACATTCCAAATTTTATCCTTTGCTTTTATGTATTATCTATGTCTTCCAGTAGAGGACTTCAAGTACAACTTGAAAAAGACTGGTAGAGAAAAAAGTTTTGTTTCTCATTTTCCCAACATTTGCTCCCTCATTTCCACCTTTAATCATTTCCATTGTGTTTAATGTATTTCTGTAGTGATATGTTTTGATTCTCCTGGTGTCTTTGTGTAGATACTCTTATACTTTCTTCTTGGCTACTATGGGGATTACATATGATATTTTAAAGATGAAATAATGTGTTCCGAATAGGTACAAATGAAATTTAAACTGCCTATACAAGCTATGTTCCTTTGAGGCTTTCGCTTACATTATTGATATCAAACGTTACAACTTTGTGCTGTATAATCACTAACATATTTATAATTATTTTTATGATTTTTAAAATACTATAAACTAAAATTACATTTTAGCACATAACTATTGTCCATAAGTTTGAAAGTAGTTTTGTCTAGCATCTTTTCATTTTAATTCTAAAGCTTTCTTTAGAATTTTTGTCAATAACAAGATTTTTTTATTAACACACACACATATATATATATATACCTATAAATGGGGTGACACTTCTATACATGCACATGGCATACATTAATCATACCCAACTAGCTTTATTGCATTCATTTTCCAGCTTTCTACCCCCATCACCTTTTCCAGTCCCAAATAATTGTACATTCTACTTTCAAGTTGACATTTCAAAATTTATATTCTCATAAAAATTTAGGTACTTATTTTTGTATGTCTGGCTTATCTTTCTTAATGATGTTCTATAGTTCCATCCATTTTGGTGCAAATGACAGGATTTCACCTTCTTTTATGGCCAAATAATAAAATGTTGTGCATATATTCCATATTTTTCTTCATCCATTTATATTTTGATGGGCATCTAGACTGTTGTGAATAGCACCAAAGTAAGCGAGGAGATGTAGGTATCATCTTTGTACATCTTTGAATTCATTTCTACCATATATCTGCTCAGGAGTGGAACGGCTGGTTAATATGATAGTTCTATTTTGAATTTCTTGATTGAATTTCTTGAGGTGCCTCTCCACAGTGGATACACTGATTTAAGTCACCAGAAACACTGCATAAAAGTTTATTTTTCTCCTCATCATGGCTAACATTATCCTTTTTTATAATAGTCACTAACTTGGGTGAAATACCTTTCATTATAGTTTTTATGTGCATTTACCTAATGGCTAATGATACTGAGCATTTTTTTCATATACTAGTTGGACATTACTGTTTCTTTTGAGAATTGAGATAATTTGCCCATTTTTCTATCAAGTTACTTTTTTAAAAAAAATTGTGTTCTGCATACATTTTGGATACTAACCTTTTGTCAGATGAATAACTGCCAAATATTTTCTCCCATTCTAAAGCTTCTTATCACTCCATTCATAGTTTCTTTTGCTCTGCAGAAGTTATTAGTTTTATATAATTACAACTATCAACTTTTACTTTTGTTTCCTGTATTTTTTAGTGTCTAATACAGAAAATCATTTCATGTACTATTGTTTTTAAATATTTCCCCTATGTTCAAGTGGTTTCAGAGATTCAGGTTTTACATTTAGGCCTTTGATCCATGTAATATTATGGCAAGATTCAGTCTTCTGCAAGTGGATATTGATTTTTCCATAGCATTATTTATTGGAGAGTCTGTCCTTTCTCCAACACATGCTTTTGGCATCAGATGACTGGAGATGAGATGTGTTGTATTACTTCGGGGTTCCCTATTCTGTTTCATTGGTTTATGTGTCTGTTTTAACACCAAATAACATGCTATTTGGGTTATACCAGCTTTGTAGTATGTCTTAAACAGGTATTATTATGTCAAGCTGAACTCTTTCTCCTCCAGTTCTTCTTGGATATTTGGGGAATTTTGTGCTTCCATGCAAATTTTAGGATTTTTTTTTCCATAGGTCTGAAGAATGTCATTGTCATTTTGATAGGGATTACACTGAAGCTGTAGATTACTTTGGGTAGTAGATATTTTAACAACTTTGCCTCCTCCAAACCATGAAAATGGGAGTAGTTTCCACCTTCAAATTCTTTTGTTTAGTAGTTTTCCAGCATAGAGGTCTTTCATGTTTTTTTGTGGCTACTATTGAATGAATTGCTTTTGTGATTTCTTAACAAATTTGTTATCAGTGCATAGAAAAAACCACTGATTTTTTTTTCCAGAGGGAGTGAGAGAGAGAAAAGGAGAGAAACAATTATATTTAGTTTTTCTTGTGGCTTTTGTTGCTCTGACACTTGGTTGTGTACGTTGGTGCTGGAGTTCGAGCCTGCCTCCTCACGTATGCCAGGTAAGCACAGCAACCACTGAACCACTGCTCCAGCCCCAAAACTGATTTTTGTATGTTGAAATTGTGTACTGCTGTGTTACCGAGTTTATCAGTCCAGTGGAGTGAATTTTGTTTTTCTATGTATAGAATCACATCATCTGCTAAAAAGGGATACTTTTACTTTCTCTTGCGTAATTTCTCTGGCTAAAGCTGCCAGTGCTATACTGAATAAGACTGTTAAGAGTAGAAAGACTATCTTGTTTCTGATCTTAGAGGAAATGCTTTCAGATTTTTTCTCTATGCATTGTCATGTATCCTGTGGTTTTGTCATAGTGTATATTTTGTTGAGGTATGATTCTTGTATACCAGATTGGAACTTTTCTCATGAAAGGATGTTAAATTTTATCAAATGCATCAAAAGCATTTGATATATATGTATTGAAATGTTTATCCTTCATTCTGTTAAATGATAATTTCTTGGTTTACATACATCAAACTATCCTGCCATCCCTGGGATGAAACCAAGTTGTTCATGGTATATGATCCATCCAATGTGGTGTTAAATTTGCTTTGCTATTTTTAGTGGGGATATTTGCACCTATTTGTTATGATTGGGATATTAAATGTCCCTACAAATCCACATTTTGAAGGCTGGGTCACCAGTCTGTGGCCTTGTTGGGAGATAAATCTTTCAGGAGCTACGTCTAAAGGAAAGAAAGTTTGGTCACTGGAGTGTGGCCTTACAGGGGATACTGGGTATTCAAGTACCTCATCTCTTTCTCTGCTCCCAAACCACCATAAAAATATGCCTTACCATAGCCCAAAGTGATGGGGCCAATCAACTATACACTGCAACTTCTGAAACCTTGAGCCAAAATGAATCTTAAAGTACTTTGTTGTAGTGATGCAAAGCTCACTACACAGAAAAGTGGCACTGAAAGGGTAGTTATTGCTTTTACTGTTTGATGTCATTTATAAGCATTTGGAATTGGTTTGTGGGAGGGATTTGGAAAAGTTTGAACAAGCTGACTAGTAAAAGCCTAGAATCCTGGCCACAGAGCTTGATGGGCAATTCTGGTGAGAGCTAAAGTGACCAGAATGTTGATAGGAATGCAGGGAATATGGTCAGACTCAGGAGGAAAAGAGTACTCTACCACCAATTGGATTAGAGGCCATTTGTGTTGCACTCTAAAAACTCATGTACATTTCACCCATGCCCTGAGACTTTGTATGACACTGGGAATAATGGGAATTATTCATTCTTCTCCTTGCTCATGAGTATGTACTCTCCTCTTTTGTCTATGCATACATGTGTGTATTCCCTTGACCATCTTTTTTTCTTTTGGTCTTTCTTATGTCCTATATAATTTAGTAGTAACTTTGCTTTCTTTAAAAACTATAAAGATCCAAAGAATGAACTAAAGGAGAAAATGCACAATTTATAGAGTTTCAATAGACAGGTTCTGAAAAAATATTAAACATAAATCATGAAAATTGCCAAAAATACAGAATAAGGAGAGAAGTCTAAAAGCCTCAAAAAAGAAAACTAGTGTCACTAGATATCTAGTCTGTCAATCGATTGATATCTAGTCTATCGATCCATATCTACTGTCTATATATCGAGATCAATATCTAGTCTGTCTGTATATCGATTGATATCTAGTCTGTCTGTTTATACAGATCGATAGCTAGTCTGTATATAGAGATCGATAGCTAGTCTGTCTGTATATCAATATTGATATCTAGTCTGTCTGTATATCTATATCTAGTATGTATATAGATATCGATATCTAGTCTGTCTATATATCGATATCAATACCTGGTCTGTCTGAATATCGATATCGATCGATATCTAGTCTCTATATCAATATCAATCGATATTTGTATATTGATATCGATCGTCATCTAATCTGTATATCGATTATCTGTGTATATTGATATCGATATCTAGTCTGTATATCAGTATCGATATCTAGTCTGTCTGTATATTGATAGCGATAGCTACTCTATATCGATATCGATATCTACTCTGTATATCAACATCGATATCTTGTCTGTATATCGATATCAATATCTAGTCTGTCTGTATATCGATATCGATAACAAGTCTGTCTGTATGTCGATATCGATATCAAGTCTGTCTGTATATTGATATCTGGTCTGTCTGTATATCAATATCGATATATAGTCTGCCTGTAAATTGATATCAATATCTAGTTTGCCTGTATATCGATATCAACATACAGACAGATTAGATATCGATACCTAGTCTGCCTGTATATCGATAACGATATCTAGTCTGTCTGTATATTGAAATCGATAGAATTCTAGTCTGTGTATCGATATGGATCAATATCTAGTCTGTCGATATATCGATGTCTTGCCTGTCTGTATATCGATATCGATATCTAGTTCTGTCTGTGTATCGATATCTAGTCTGTACATCGATGTCGATACCTAGTCTGTATATCGATCAATATCAAGTCCGTCTGTATATAGAGATCGATCGATATCGAGTCTGTCTGTATATAGAGCTTGATTGATATCTAGTCTGCCTGCATATTGATCTCCAGTCTGCCTGCATATCGAGGTCGATCTCCAGTCTGCCTGCATATCGAGGTCGATCTCCAGTCTGCCTGCATATCGAGGTCGATCTCCAGTCTGCCTGCATATCGAGGTCGATCTCCAGTCTGCCTGTATATCGATATCTAGTATGCCTGTATATCAATATCAATAGATATCTATTGTGTCTGTATATTGATATCGATATCTTGTCTGCCTGTAAATCAATATCGATATCTAGTGTGCATGTAAATCGATATCGATAGATATCTAGTCTATATATCGATATCGGTACTTAGTCTGTGTGTATATCGATATCTAGGCTGTCTCTATATCGATTTCGATATCTAGTCTGGATCGATATCTTGCCTGCCTGTCGAGATCGATCGATATCTAGCCTGCCTGTATGTCGAGATCGATCGATATCTAGCCTGCCTGTATGTCGAGATCGATCGATATCTAGCCTGCCTGTATGTCGAGATCGATCAATATCTAGTTTGCCTGGAGATCGATATCAACATTCAGACAGACTAGATATCAATATCGATATACAGACAGACTAGATATCAATATCAAGTTTGTCTGTATATCTATCGAAATTCATATACAGGTGGACTAGTTATCGATCTTGATATACAGACAGACTAGATATCGATCTCGATATACAGACAGAATAGACATCGAACGATATCTATATACAGACTAGAATACTATCGATACTGATATACAGACAGACTAGATATGGATATACAGAAAGACTATATATCCATATACATTCAGACTAGGTATCTATATCGATATACAGACTAGAATTCTATCAATATCGATATACAGACTAGATATCGATATACAGACAGACTAGATATCGATCTCAATATAATTCAAACTAGATATCGCTATACAAACAGACTAGATATCGATCAATCTCTATATTCAGACTTCATATCGATCGATATACAGACAGACTAGATATCAATATCGATATACAGACAGACTAGATATCAATATCAATATACAGACAGACTGGATATCG
>PVKS010039152.1:0-17476 GCA_004027875.1 Aplodontia rufa | reverse complement strand
GGTTCTTTCTTCGTTGGCAGAGGTTCTATTTTCTACTGAAGTTAATCTATTATTAAATTCTTGCATGGTCCCTTTCATGTCATTGACTACAGATTTGAGGTCTGTAACTTCCTTTTTGAGAGAATCTATTACTGTAATAATCGAGTCTTTCAGATCTTGGATTTTCTCCGTTATTCCCTTCATTATCTCTTCTTTTAAGCAAGGATCCTTTTTGTTATCTGCTCATTGATATATTCATCTAGATTTTCATCCCAGTCCCTGGATGCCGTTCCATTTTGCCCCGTGATATTTTTGATCCCATTGTTAACCTTAAGCCCTTCCAAGATAGCTATCACAAGAATACACAGAAACCAAATACACAACAATACCACAAACACACAAGGACTTACAACTTGACACAAATTTATCTACTAAAGGACGTCCGACTCTGTCTTGCAGCCACTTGCTTGGTCCCTCAGCAGAGACTCCTCCATTAGTCCCTCAGGGAGACTCTTCCGTTAGTCCCTCAGGGAGACTCTTCCGTTAGCCTCAAGGTCCCTACTTCTGTTCAAACAGGGTCTGTTAGTTAAATTTTAATTTACCATTAATACGTACAATTGGTTTTCCCGTTCCCCGTACGGTCCACCATTTGCCGCATTCGACCAGCGAAACGGCAATAACAACGTGTACACTCTTGTTGCTTGTGGAGATCTCTTTTTATTCAGGAAGTCAAACAGCTTAAATAGTAAAAGTGAATCAATCCGTAGGCTGTTGCTATGAGAAAGAAAACTCTGCCCCGGCTCCTATTGGTTGTCCCTAGGTGGTCAGATGTTGCAAGCACAAGAACCAGGAACAGCAAGAGGTTAGCTGACTTGGTTTGGCCAGGCACCAGCCGCCAGCCACCATCTTAAAGCTGCCTGCGTGGCGTGGGCCCCGGGTGCCGCCTGCCACAAGTCTGATTTTGAGTTTGATTCTTCTCCATCAGCCTTTCCAGTAGCTGTGATTATTGGTATGTACCACTATGCTCTGCATTTGTGATACTTTTTACAGAAACACTACTGATGTAATGCATCACAAATTTTCATCAATACTTGTATGATAGTTTTCATAATTTTAGCTATTCTGTTTGGATAGTAGTATCTGTAGTTTTAATTTGGAATGGTGTTGAAATCTTTGATTAATTTTTCTATATCTTTTTTTTTGCCTATTTTTATTTAATTAGTTGGTTTGCCTTACTTTTGAGTTTTGAGTTCCTTGGTTCTGGATGCAAATTTTTACTTATAGATAGTTTTCAAATATTTTACCTTGATTTGTGACTTGTCTTTTCTCTTTCAAAACAAGTGTTGGACAATCAAGGATGTAGCATACTCTTTACCCCCATGAGAAACCAAATAATACTTATGCAATCATTTAATTCTGTAAAATTCTTAATATAAACATTTATATTGCTTGTTAGGGGTAAAATAGAGAAGAATCAAGAAACTGGGCTGTGGGTGATATGGGAGTAATTATGGTTTAAAAGAAAATACATACCATATTTTCACTTTATATGCATTTATGATTGTACAATAACTCAAATCTTTAATAAAAAATAAAAAAATAAAAAAGTGTTAGAAGAACAAATGCTTTAAATTTGATGAAGTCAAATATGCCATTTTTTCTTTTCTCTTAGGTTTTTGTGTCTTGTCTAAGAATTGTCAAACCTAATATCACAAAGGTTTTCTTCTAAGAAATTTGATAGTTTATCTCTTGAATTTAGATTTGTCATCCATATGAATTATTATTATTTTATAAATGGTGTAGTAAGAGTCAAGGTTATTATTTCCCATGTGCTTAGTGAAAACACATTTGGTTACATAGCACTTTGTTGGAAATATTTTGAGTAAAAAATTGTAGGTCTACTTCTGGAGTTTCTGTTTTGGTCCATGTATAGTTGTGTCCTCCTTAGACTAACACGCTACTGATTGGGTTATAGTACGGCTTTAGTGTAAGTCTTAAAACAAGGTAATGCAAGTCTTCCAACTTTGGTCTTCTGAAAAATATATTTATGCTACTTTAGATTCTTTGCATTTCCATATTTTGAAATCCTCTTTTCTGTTTCTAAAAATATTCCTGCTTTGATTTTGTTTGAGATTATGTTGAAACTATAGATTTGACATCTTACTAATATTAAGATAATATTAAGGTATTATATACCTCCTTTAATTAAAACTTCTTGAGTAGTTTTCAGCAATGTTTTGTAGTTTGTTGATGGAGACAAAAAGAAAACGGGTTACTTTCAATGAGAATTCAGACTTTAGAAATCTTTCTCAGAAATTCTACTCATTTATTTTATCTCATTGGCAACCACATCTGCTAACAAAATTGGGAAATGTAATTATTTGCCTCCCCAAGTGAGGGTAAGGGTTGTAGTTGTAGGAAAGAAGGAAGAGTGAATACTGTGGTAGTCTGTACCATAGGAGATGGCTGTTGTGGAGGCCAAATTTATGCTTTAATATGAATTTAAGTACAGCTTGTGTGTGTATGCATGTAGCCCTCCCCAGTGGTGTCATTACCAAACACCATGACCAGAAGATTGCCTATATCTTCCTTTGGTTGTGTTATGAAATAACAAATTCTCCACAGTGTTGTTTCAAGAGGCTCAAAGCCATTTATCTTCTATTATGTATGGATTAGTAGATTTCCACTTTGACTCTCAGCATCTTTCAAGGAGTTTGTTTCAGAGGAATGTGTCATTCACCTGGGCAATGAGAAGGGAAAAGATATACATGAGTTTGGGAGCTAAGTGTGGAGTTGGTAGGGCTATTAGGAAAAGAACCAAGAGAGTCAGTATTTCACTTAGGAAATGTTAGTCAAGATTCTTTAGAGGAACAGAATAACAAGATGTGTGTCTATCAGTTATCTATCATCTATCTAGGTATAATTATAAGAATGGATTTATTAGATTGACTTACAAAAGCAGAGACTAAATAGTCCCACCATGGCCATCTGCAGGGTAGAGAGCTGCAGGAACAAGTAGCTATACAGTCCAAGATACACCCAAGATGCTGGTGCCTCAGAACAAGAGGGATCAATGATGCTGCACCAGTCTGGGATCAAAGGCCTGGAAACTCCCTGGAGAATTGCTGGGCAGAGTCTACTTTGGAAGAGTGAAGGAGCTGTAGTGTGATGTTCTCAGAACAGCACAGAAACAATCAAGAACCCATCCAAGAAGAATCACACTTGAATCTGCTGCTGATTCCTTGTTCTTTTATTCCATTCAATTTTCCAATATTGGACTGTGCTGCCCAAATTTAGGGTGGGTTTCCACTTTAATTTGCTATCTAACCTGCCAACAATTCCTAGAAACACCTCATTGACATACCCAGAAGACTCTTAATCTTAGGCTATCTTAATCAAGTTGACAACTTAAATTAGTCATTACAGGAATTAAGTTTATATTTAGACTCCTTCACTAGCAAGCCTAGTTTTATATGGAGAACCCTCCACCTTAACAAACAAATTTAGCTAGCTCTGAGACCCCAAATGTCCT
Organism: Aplodontia rufa; assembly: GCA_004027875.1. Classification (NCBI taxonomy): domain Eukaryota; kingdom Metazoa; phylum Chordata; class Mammalia; order Rodentia; family Aplodontiidae; genus Aplodontia; species Aplodontia rufa. Next base: position 13,965 of record PVKS010039152.1, on the reverse strand, counting down.
CTCCCCTTTAAAGTGAACTTAACCCTTAAGACAGAGTTAACAGCTCTTTTTGAAAACCTGGATCACAATTCTTTTCACATTGCCTTGTAATGATCTCTTTATACATAGATGCTCCTTGAATTAAACTTCGGTATTTTCCCAGGCAAGCAATATGCAACAATACTCTCCTGACACTGGGAGGCAGCAGGAGGATATGAATTCCAGTGTTGCATGAATCCCACTTGGTTATGGTGTATAATCCTTCATATATGCTGCCAAATTTAATTTACTAGTATTTTATTGATTTTTTTGCACTGATATTCATAATGTTTATTGATCTATAATTTACTTTGTAGTATCTTTATCTGGCTTTCATATCAGGGTGACATTGGCCTTATAAACTTAGTTGTGAAGTGTTCTTCCAATTTTAGGAAAAGTTTGAGAAAGATTAAGTGCTTAGTAGAATTTATTAGTGAAGTTATAAGTTCCATGACTTTGTAAAAAAGATTTTTGACTATTGATTCAATCACTCTGTTACAGGTCTATTCAGACTTTCTGGAATTTTTTGTAATTGTTCTTGGTAGGTTTTGTTTCTGTTATTCCATATGTTAGTGTGCAGTTGTTCATAGTACTCTTAATACTTTTCACATCTTGTAGAATTTGTATTCATGTTGTGGCAGGCAGCACCTGGGGGGCCATGTCATGCAGGCAGCATTAAGATGGCGGCTGGCGGCTGGCCAAGCCTGATCAGCTGATCTTGTGCTGTTCCTGGTTTGTATGCTTGCAACATCTGACCACCTAGGGACAACCAACAGGAGCCGGCAAAGTTTTCTTCCTCATAGCAACAACCTGATGATTGGACTACTTTCGCTGTATAAGCACTGTAACTTCCTGATTAAAGAGAGATCTCCGCAAGCAGCAAGAGTGTACATGTCATTATTGCCGCTTTGCTGGTCGAACACGACACATGTCTCCACATTCACCTCTGATTTTAGTAATTTGAGTCTCTTTAATTTTTTTTAGTACATCTAAATGTTTGTAAATTTCATTGATATTTCAAAGAACAAAGTTTTATTCTCATTGGCTTCCATCATTTTCTACTCTCTATTTCATTTACCTTTATTCTTAATTTTTTAAATTGCAAAGTTAGCTTGTTGAATCAACATCTTTCTTGTTTTTAAACATAAACATGTATAATTATATACTTCCTCTTTAGCACTGCCTTTGGTGCATATTATAGGTTTTGTTATATATTTTCATTTTTATTCATCTGTATTTCATTGTTTCTTTTATGGTTTCTTCTTTGATCCATTGGTTGTTTAGGAGTGTGTTGTTCAGTTTGCACAAATTTTTAAATTTTTATTTTACTTCTTTTGTGGATTTCCAACTTTATCCTGCTGTAATATTCCATCCCCCAAATTCAACATCTGGTAACCAGTAATCTACTGCCTTCCTCTGTGAGTTCAGTTGTTTTAGATTCCACATGTAAGTGACAGCATGTACTATTTGTCTTTCTGTGCCTGATTTATTTTCTGTGCTTAGCTTTTTTTATGTGATATCCTTCAGGTTCCTCCAAGTTGTTGCAAATGACAGGATTTCTGTCTTCTTCAGAGTTGAATTGTATGTCATTGTCTACATATGGCACTTTTTTTTATTCGTTCATCTGTTGGCAGACATAAAGGTTGATTTCATATCTTGGTTTTGATGAATAATTCTGTAATAAACTTGCAAGTACAGATATCACTTCAACATTGATTTTGAGTTCTTATGTACTGAAAAGTGGAATTTTTGAATCATGTTGTGTTTATATTTTTAGTTTCTTGAAGAATATCCTTTGTTCCACAATGGCTGCACTAATTTACATTTCCAGCAACAGTGTTCAAAGGTTCACTTTTCTCTGCATCCTTGACAATACCTGTTGTCTTTCATCTTTTTGATAACAGACTTTCTAATACCTGTGAAATTATATCTCATTAGGGGCTTTCTTCGTTTCCTTAGGGATTAGTGGTGTTGAATATTTTTCTTATAGCTATTGGCCATTTCTGTGTCTTTTGACAAATCTCTACTCAGGTTCTTTGCCCATTTTTAATCATGGTATTTGTTTTGGGCTAGAGTTGTTTGAGTTCCTTATGTATTTTGGATATATAACCCCTTATTAAATGTATGGTTTATGAATATTTTATACCAACCTGTAGATTGTCTTCTGTTACATGTTTCCTTTGCTGTGCAGAAGTTTTTCAGTTTGATATAATGCCATTTGTCTGATTTTGCTTTTGTTGCCTGAGATTTGTGGGTTGTTCGAATTAGCATTTTTGTCTATATGACCAAAAGACCTGAGAAGAACAATTAGAGGAGGAAAGGTTTATTTTGCTTTTGGTTTAAGGCGTCTTGGTCCACTGTATAGCTCTGGACCCAAAATGAAGCAAAAAATTATGGTGGAAATGTGTGGAGGAGGAAAGCAGCTAAGGTCAAGGCATTCAAGAAGCAGAGAGAGCTCTGATGACCAGGGACAAAATATAAACCACAAGGGCTACCTCCATGGCCCTGCTTCCTCTGGCCATACCTACCTGTCTACAGTTACTCCTTGTTAATCCCTGTCAATGGGTTACTGCACTGATTAGATTAAAGCTCTCATAACCTAAATATTTCAGCTCTGAAAATACTTGCATTGCCTTACACATGAACTTTTGGGCCATACTTCATATCTAAATCATAACATTCTACCTCTGACCCTCAACAGCTCTCGAGGGAGATAATGCAAGAAAATTTAGAAGGGAAATAATTGTAGCTGGAAGAAGTAGGTTATTGGGGAACTTTGGGATGTATATTTTGTCCCTAGTAGGCAGAGAGTACCCTCCCTGCTTCCTTATTACCATGTCCTGAGCTGTTTTCCTCCTCCATGCTCCTCCACCTTGATGTTCTGACTCATCTTCGGTCCAGGGGTATAGTGGCAGCCCAGCCATCTATGGACTAAAACCCCTGAACCAAATAAACTTTTCCTCCTCTAATCATTCTTGTTAAATTTTTTGGTTACAACCACGAAAAAGTTAAGACAGAAATTGGTACTGAGAGGTGGGATCATTTCTGTGACTAATGTGATTATAAGGTTCAAAAGTCTTTGGAAATGGTTTGTGTGATTGGGATTTGAAAAGCTTAAAGACGCAAGCTGCAAAATCTTTAAAATACTGTGAGAGGAGCATAGTGGGTGATTCTGTTGGAAGCTCAGAAGATCAGAATAACTATAGGACTATGGACAGTAAAGACTGGGCTTATGAGGTTTCAGAGGAGGATTGTATTAGCAATCGGACTAGAGGCTATTTATGTTATGTTCTGGCAAAGAAGTTGTGGACATATTTTTTGCCCATGTCCTGAGACTTTTGTGAGGCTAAATTAAAAAGTAATATACTAATTAATCTAATGGAGGAAATTTCGAGGCAGCACAACATTGAGAAAGTGGTATAGATATTGCCAGTGGCTTTTAGCCAAGTTTACTGTGGTAATCAGGAGCAGAAAGAATAATGTAAAGATGTTAAGAACTTGCAGCTTGGCCATAAAAATGACAGTGAAGCTGGGACTAAGGAAAATGTAATTTATAAAGGCATTATAGCTACTACGGAGATGCTAAATACTTTACCCGGAGACAATGGAAAAGATGGCTTGTGAGCATCTCAGGAATCAAAGACCACAGCCAACTCAAGGTCAAATACAAATGTAAAAATTTCTTTGAGAAGAGACCATGGGGGCACCCTGCTTTCACAGGGGTCCTAGGAATTTATTTCACCATGCTTAACCTCCTAGGCACTCAGAGGTGTTGCAGCCATGGTCCCTAGAGACTTCAGAATGGTGGCAAACCTTGGTATCAACTATTTGGTTCTGGTTCTGCAGGAATGCAGGAAATTTCAACACAGCATTCAGACCAATGTTATATAGAGTTTCTCCCAATATGCTTAGTAATTTCATAGTCCCAGGTCTTACTTTTAAGTATTTAATACCTTTTCAGTTGATTTTTATTTATGTTTTGAGATGATTTTTAAAAATGCCTTTATCTTGTCATGTAGAAAATAAAAAATGGAGTAACAAATTTTTGCTAAAAAACTAGATTTTACAATTTCCACTGTGTTTACTTTCATTAAGATTTATACTTAATGAGTTAATGTGTGATATCATTTCATTTCATCTTGCAGCACTCTCGAACTTTTCTTGTGGGGGAAGATCTAGTAGTACTCTCTAAGCTTTTGTTTACCTAGTAATTTCTTTATATATATATATATATATATATATATATATATATATATATATATATATATATATATATATATATAATTTTTTTGGCATTACTAGGGATTGGATCCAGGGTCACACTTATCACAGAGTTACCTCCTCAAGCCTTTTTATTTTGAGTCAAAGTCTTGCTAAGTTTCCCATGCTGACCTCAAACTTTGGAACCTCTTGCCTTAATCCCTGAGTAGCTGGGATTACAGAACTGTGCCATCATACCCAGCTTTCCCTCATTTTTAAGGATGTTCTTGCTGGATATAGAAACCTTGATTGTCTTTTTTTTCTTTTTGCACTTTGAATCTATCAACTCACCACTTGCTAGCCTCCAAAATTTCTGATTAGAAATTTGCTGATGGTCTTATTGATTTTAGTGATGATGAGAATATTATTTGTTGATGGACTTAATGATATCTTGTTTGTGGCAAATTCCTAGTTGCTGATTTCAAGATTGTCTTTGTCTTAAAATTTTGATTATGCTTCTGTGTGAATTTCTTTGTGTTCATTTTACTTGTGATTCATTGAGATTCTTGAATGTTCATATTCATGTCCTCCATCAAATTTAGATTTTTCAGTCATTATTTTTTATTATATTTTACATTTTTTTGTTCAACTTAGTCTCACATATTGGAGGAAATCGTTGTTACATATTCATGCATACATGAATATTGACAAAGTAAGTTAAGGCCAATCCTAGTCCAGGATCTCTTCCCTTCATCCATTCCCAGATCTCATCTCTTTTCTAATATATCCCCATGCTATAATTGAAATAAGTATATACATGTCTACTAATTTTTTATTTTTCTGAGTTTCTCTGCCTGCCTGTGTATAGTTGAATTTCTCATGGCAGTTGAAAGTTCCTAGTTGCATTGATAAGGCCCCTTCATCCCTCTCTTTCATCACTGCCTCCCTCTCCTCCCCCCACCTTCATAGTTATGGTTCCCCTAGCTTATGTGAGATTTCAACTATGTTGAGTTTATTATTTAAACTTTACTAACTTTAATCCCGCCTTAGATTTTAATCTAGCTTCCATATATGAGAGAAAAATAGTCATCCCTTAAGTCTCTAAGTTTGGGTTATTTCATTCAGAATAATTTTTTCCATCTCCATCCATTTAGCTGCAAATACCATCATATCATTCTCTTTAATAGCATAAATAGCATAATAGCATGGAAATATATATATATATATATATATATGGAAATATATATATGATATATATATGGAAATATATATATGGAAATAACTATATTTCCATATATATATATATGTGTGTGTGTGTGTGTGTGTATGTGTATCGCACCACATACATATATAGATACATATATATGTATCAGTTTTTGAATCCACTCATCCAGCAAAGAGCTTCTAGGTTGGTTCCATAGTTTAGCTATTGTAAATTGAGCAGCTATTAACCTTGATATAGTGGTGTCTCTGTAGTATACAATTCTATCTCTTGTGAAAATACCCAGGAGTGTGATAGCTGGGTTTTTAAATGGTATTTCTGTTTCTCTCTGCTGGAACTCTCATAATGCATATATTAGTCTGTTGTTCCCAAAGGACCTTTAGACTCCTCATTTTTTGCAATCTTTTTTCTCCCTGTTTCTAAGACTGAATTCCCATTGCTTTTTCTTCAAATTCTCTGATAATTTTTTCCATCTGTTCAAATGTCCTTTTTAATGATTTTTTTAATTTCAGTTTTCATTCCATTTAACTCCAGATTTTTTTTCAGTTTCTCTTTCTTTATCTATACTTATATATTGTTCATACATAGTTTTCTTGACTTTTACTTTATCTGAATTTTACTTTTTTTTTTTAAAGAGAGAGGGACAGTGAGAGAGACAGAGAAAGAGAGAAACAACTGTATTTAGGTTTTCACATGGCCTTAGTTGCTCCAACACTTAGTTGTGTACGTGGTGCTGGGGTTTGAACCCGCGTCCTCATGCTTGCCAGGCAAGCGCCGAAACCGCTGAGCCACCGCTCCAGCTCCTGAATTTTACATCTTTAAGACAGCTACTTCAAAGATTTTACCTAGCAGATCTGCCAGAGGTCTTTTTCAGTGAGAGTTTTTATTTATTTATTTGATTATGTTTGAAAGGGTCATACTTTCCTGTTTATTTGAATACCTTTTGGGTTTTTTTTGTTGTTGTTGTTGTTGTTGCTGTTTTTGTTGATGTTGAAAGCTGAACATTTTAATCTAATAATGTGTTAATTCTAGAAATCAGAATATCCTTCCCCCCATGGTTTACTGTTTCATGTTATTGCTTTTATTTGTAGTTTTTCTTTTTTTGATAGCTTTTGGCTGTCTCTGTTTGAAACGTCACCCTGAGGTGTATTCTGAAAGTCTTCCTAGGTGCTTCTTAAACTTGTGACTTTCTCTGGGATTATGGAGACACTTTCTGATTCTTACTATAATTTTTTTCTAAAAGCTGTCAATAACACCAGTGTCACTGCTTGAATGCTGTGCTGCCTTGAAATTGAAGGTAATTATTTCAGCTCCTTATCAGCCTCACACAAAATCTCAGGGCATGGACAAAATGTTGATGAGTTTTTTGCCCAAATATAATATGGATACCCTCTAGTCCAATTCTATCAGTTCTCATTTCCGTAGGGAATCTTATGAGCAAAGCCTTTACTGTTCACATTCTTATCAGCATTTTGATCTTCTAGGTTCATATCAATATTACTCACTAAACTCTCCTTATAGCATTCTAGGCCTGCTTTTGTTTTCCTTTTTCCTTTCTAGTTTGCACATATGAGAGAAAACATATGACCTTTAACCTTCTGAGTTTGACTTATCTCACTTAACATGATGATCCATTTTCCTGTAAATACCATATTTCATTTTTCGTTATGACTGAATAAAACTCCATTGTGTACCATATTTTCTTTATCCATTCAAGCATTGATGGATACCTAGTCTGGTTCCATAGTTTATTGTGAATTGTGTTACTGTAAACATGGGTATGCATGTATCACTGTACTAAGATGACTTTAATTTTTCATGGTAAATACTGAAGAGTGGTATAGTTGGGTCATATGGTGGTTCTAGGTCTAGTCTTTTGGGGAGCCGCCATACTCATTTCCATAGCAGTTGTACTAATTTCCTGTCCAATCAACAGTGTAAAATTGTCCCTTTTTATCCATATCCTCTCCAGCATTTATTATTATGTGTATTCTTATTGACTGCAATTCTGACTGGTGTAAGATGAAATCAGTGTTGTTCAGTTTATATTTCCCTAATTGTCAATGATGTTGAACTTTTTTCGTGTATTTATAGGCCATTTGTATTTCTTCTTTTGATAAGTTTCTGATTATTTTGTTAGCCTAGTTATTAATTGGATTAATTGAATTTTTGGTGAAATTTTTTGAGTTCTTTATATATTTTAGATATTAATCCTCTGTCAGAAGACTAATTAACAAAAATTTTCTCCCATTCTGTGGGTTCTCTTTTTCACATTCCTAATTGCTTTCTTTTGTTGTACAGAAGCTTTTTAATTTGATGCTACCTCATTTATTAATTCTTTGCATTATTTCCTGAGCTTTACGGATCCTATTGAGAAAGCATTGCCTATGCCTAAAAGCTGGAGTGTTTACCCTTGATTTTCTTCTCGGAGTTGCATAGTTTCTGGTCTAGTTCTGAGGTTTTTGATAAATTTTGAGTTCATTTTCCTTTCTTTCTTGAGCTTTGTCATTCACATTCCTTTTTGTTTTTTTTTACTACCTTAGGTGACATGTTGGGTCATAACTTTTTTTCTTTTTTCTTTTTCTCTATGGAAACATTTTCCTTGTAAGTTACTACCTCCTCCCCTTTCCTGCACCATTATTTATCTCATCTGCTGTCTTTGTAAACATCATGTGCTATATCTTCTTTAAGGTCTCATGTTTGAATGAGTGAAGTTCTTCCCAGACCAGCTATTTACAGGATTTTTCTACAGGGAGATTCAGTGAATTGATAATAGGCTAGCAAGAACATTCTCTGTTGCCTAGAGATTTGTATGTGGGTTCATTTAGCCTTGACTTTTACTTAGTCAAAGGACAATGAAGCTGTAGGCTGTTAATGCTGAGTTTCTTTTTCCAATTGCTGCTCACTGACAGATAAATTCCTGCAAACATGGTTATCTATTTGATTTCTCTCTCAGCATTGTCTCTTCTTGTCCTCAGAAACAAATTGCTTTCTTGAAAACTCATATTGCCAGTGTATTCATCCCTTTCCATTGTTGAGGATAAAGGATTTCAGTTTTTACCTGGAGTGGGGAGGCTTTAACCTTGGATTCATTGTTTTTCCCTTAGATCAGCCGCAGATATTCTTCTACCTTGTTTTCCTTTTATCTTTAATGCTTTTAATAGCTTTTGTTTTTTGATTTGTGACTTTAATTATCTTTGATTTTTGTTAAATAAGCCTAGGCATTTTTGTTTTTTATTCTTTTCATTGCTTTTAGGTACTTTCTAGGAGACAAAGATAGAAGGTTTGAATTTATGCTGGCTTTTAAAATCAGAAGGGCCCCATGACTGATGTGAATGAACTGGCTCCATTTGCAACCTCTGATTAAGAGGAAAGCTAAGTTTGCACCACATATTTACTCCACTCATAAGTGGTTGGATCTGGAATGCACAACTTAACGGGGCAAACTAATCAATTAGAACTGACCAAGCTAGTCAGATTACTTCCACCTCACCCAACTGTTTGAATTAAGACTTTGCCATTGGTTTGTCACAGGCACTTGGGATGAACGTTTATAGAGACATTCAAGTGGGTTGGGCCAACTGAATTCTAACTTAGATAAGTGAGAAAGAGAAGAATAGAACATAGGATTAGAGGAAAATACAGAAGCAATGAAAAAGAGAAGCAGAGACAAAAGAAGAACTGTAGTTTCTCAGACAGAGAAAAGCATCCTATATCTAGTCCCTTTTTGTTTTCATGAGCACTTGCTATAGTATTTCTTCTTATTCAATTCGGTGAGATCTCTTTTTTGCTGTAGTATCACCCATGAGCTGGTTATCAGTTTTAATATCTTTGTATCTTGTACCCATAAAAATAAAGAGCAAAGTTTCTAAACAGTACTGATGTCACTTAAATTAGAAGTACTAAAAATAAAGCAAAATGGCATCAAGTATATTGGAATAATGATTCATATAATGGAAATTTTTGCATCACTGGTAAATGTTTGGAAATATCTGCTGTGTACTGAGGAATACTTATCAGTGTGTTAAAATGGGTCATATATAGTACATGTTAATATGAGTTCATCCCAGAGAGGGCATGTTGATTTGGTGTGAGACAGTAAGTTAATTAGTGTAGTAAATTAATATAACACACAGTGACAATACTGTATCCAAACCAATTTATTGGTGTTAATGTCTTCATTTGCAAATGCACAAAGTTCACCTGTTGAAATGGATGTTTTAATATATACTATAAATTACTTCTGAACTTGTACATTTTTTTAATTAGCTGTAGTTTAGTTAAATTTGTATGAGAGTTCTGGCAAGGACCTTTCCCTTTTAAACCTGTATAATTGAGTGTTTAGGTTTTATATATGGGCATGTAAGCACTATCAGGACCATATGCAGAATTTTTAAGGATTACTTGTCTGCTGGTGTCTTCAGGCTTCCGTTTCCTTGCATTTTCTGTATTTTAGAACTTACTTTGCTGTTTCCTGACATTGTTTTAGGACTCAGCCACTTTTTCTTTTTGAAAGTGACTTGTAGAACAGAATCTGAAACTTATTCCTACTAAGGTTTAAGGAACTAATGATGATATTTCATTATTAATGCTATTATCAATAATGTGTCTGGCATTTATTTAGCAATTTATAATTTGGAAAACACTTTCACATACTCTATCATTTAATCATCACCACTATTTGATAGCATCTTGGTTTTTATAATGATAAACTTGGGACTTGAATGTTAAAGCAAGGGTTTGAGTTCAAGTCTCTAATCTCTCACTATCCTTATCAATAGCTTTTTTATGAGGATACTACAGATTTTCAGGGATTAAAAAGTTTAAGTAAATAAAATTCCCAGTATAGAATTTCTGGTGGTGCTTATTTTCTGCAGTGAACTTGTTTTCCCTATTTAAATATTTCACCTTTTCCATACCCATGGTATCACAATAACAGGAGTTGACTTATTACTCTGATAAAGACAATGGGAATAGGAGGGAAAACAATTGAAAGAAGGACAGGAAAGATGTCACTTAATATAGGGGAAAATAGCTGCATATATTTCAATAGTCTCTAAAGGCTGGTATATGAATTATGCAAATTAAGGTGGGAAGAAGATGAGTTTTGGATTCCATAGATATGGGATTTGAACCCATTCCAAGATCTACCATGTACCAGCTGTGTGACATTGGGCAAAGTCATTCAACTCTGTTTCAAATTTCTTCATCTATAATTAGAGATAATACCCATTTCACAGACTGATTATGAAGATTCATTGGGATATACATGAAATTAAAATAGCAGAACTTACTAAATGCTTTCTTATTTGTGCAACTACAAGATAGGTACTATTGTTAAGAAGATTTAAAAGCTAAAGAGACTAAGCTCAAAGATGTTTACAGATGTGCACAAAGTCACACAGCTAGTCATCTATGGAGCCAGGGGTCACACCCACATCCACCAAAGTAATTCTGTTGTCTGAGCCACTAGAGTACTGAACACTCAACACTTGATACTGTCCTTTTATCACAGTGCTTATAATGGTGGAGTGGATATCTGTTCTTTTTATCTGTGTAGCAATACTTTCCTCTTATGATCCAACAGGTGTGGTGATTAGTACAAGGGTAGGCATGTGACTCAAGTGAGGTCAATCAGAACACTTCATTATATTATATACAAGGAAACAAGGAGTCCTTTAATTCCCTTAAGATTGCTATAGTAAGATCACATAAGCTGGAAACTGAAAAACAGCTGAAAAATTGATATTGTAAGCCATGTCACTCTCCCTTTACAGATATGGAGAAGACTATCTGTTATGGTTTAATATGAGATGTCCTCTAAAAGCTCATATGTGAGGCAATGCAAGAAGTTTGGAGGTGAAATGATCAGTTCATAAAAGCCTAAGCCTAATCAGTGCATTGACCCACTTGAATGAATTAACTGGGTGGTAACTGTAGGCAGGTAAGGTGTGAATGGAGTAGGTAGGTCGCTGTCGACATCCTTTGGAGTACACATTTTGTTCCTGGTGAAAAGAGCTTACTGTCTCACTGCTTACTGATTATCATGTCCTGAGCTGTTTGCCTCCATCTTGCCTTCTGCCTTAATGTTCTGTCTCATGTCAGTCCCAGAGCAAAGAAGTCAGCCATCTACGTACTGAGACTTCTGAAAAAAATTTTCATCCTCTAAAATTGTTCTTGTCAGGTCTTCTGATCACAGCAGGAAAAAAAATGGACTAAAACATCATTGGAAATAAGAGAAATTATGTCAATACAGAGATAAGACTGGAGAAAGAATATTGGTGATAGAGATACTAGAGGGAAGGAAAAAGTTCCTGAATCAAGATTTCATATAGTCCAGTGAGCCAATACATTACCTCATTTGTATGAACTAATTAGAATTGGATTTCTGATGTAACTGAAAATAATGAAGCGAATTTAAAGTATTGTCAATCGACTTCTTTCAAAGTCCAGATAAAAATGTGTTTTCTGTTGTAATGAGTTTCTATTATCAGGGTTTAATAAAGTAATGTTATGCTTCAAGTGGAAAACATCAATTGTATGGAATATTTCAGTTATAATTTCTCAAAGAAGCTAAAAATATATTATAATTTTGTGTTTAGATAGCTTGAACATGTGATATAATAGGCAACAATAGTCACTACTCACTAGTTACTTAACTTATCTAAAATATGAGGGGAAATTTTTTTTTTTTTAAAGAGAGAGGGACAGTGAGAGAGACAGAGAAAGAGAGAAACAACTTTATTTACTTTTTCACATGGCCTTCGTTGCTCCAACACTTAGTTGTGTATGTGGTGCTGGGGTTTGACCCGGGTCCTTGTGCTTGCCATGCAAGCACCGAAACCACTGAGCTCCAGCCCGAGGGGAAATATTTTTGATGAAATAGTTAGACATCTTTATAACAACAACACCCTCTCCTGCTTCCTTTAAGTTTCTTCTCCATTTTACAGTGAAGCTCTCTCCCTGATTATTTTGTCTAAAAACTATCATCTTCCTGTCTTATTCTTTTTTTACTTCATGTAATACATAATTATCTGAAACTGTATTCTATATATTGTTTTGTTTATCACTGTCTCCCCACATTAGAATATAAACCTGAGAACAGGGATTTTTTTCTAATTATCAAATGAATCTTTTTTCTATTTACTATATAAACTGTGTCAAAAATAAGAATATCAAAGATGAGTTGACTAACTTTGATCAAATTTATATGCTTCTCTTCCTGAGGATATACCAAGTCTACGTGTTCTAGTCTACCTTGTCGTTGGCTATGATCCTGTGATAAATCAGGATGTGAAGAGGGGTGATACTCACTACTCCAAAGGCTGGTCCACAAAACCTCCCATCATCTCAGGCTGCCTGAGATAGTTATAGGTTTATATTTGCTGACAAGTCTGGCTAGTGGTCCGTCCACCCCTGGAAGTATTCCAGTTTAATCAATCATATAGATAGCATTTATTCATTCTAGTACAGATGTTGCATGCAAGTCTTGTGACACCAGAAGTTGTGCAGATTGTGTAGCCTCTGAAAGGTGTGATCCTGGACCCTTGCATCATTACTTGATAGAAGCTGCCTGTCCACCCACTTTGGAGTTTATGAAAAAAGGAATTCTTAACAAATACTACTGTTATGTATAATTATAATGCACCAATAAAAAGACAAATAAAAGAAATTCATTTGTGCTTGAGCTATTGTACATTTTTAACTTATTTATTACAGCAATTAACGTACTCTAAGAGTCTGAAAGTCAATTGCCAGTATTTAGAATACATAAAATTAGGAAATATAGATGCTTATTTTTTTTATTAATTTTTTTATTTTTGAGCAACCTTGCAAGATTTTAACAAAACAATATAAAATGTATATAAGATGTGTATATATTCTGGACATTGCAACTATCCCCAGGAGTGCCCCCCCACAATTACCCTCCCTTATCCCTCCCTTCCCGTTCCCATTATAACTCTAAAAATAGTATTAGATTGTAAAGCATTACATCTTATCTGAATTTAACTCATGTTACTGGACCAACTTTCTCATTGTCCAGGGTCTAGTCCCCACCTCCACAGATGAGTGGAGACAATCGACCTTTAAATCTCTGGGTTAAGCTGATTTTACTTATCATGATCTCTTCCATAACCATCCATTTACCCTCGAAGGCTGCAATGTCATTGTTTCTAATTGCTGTGTAATATTCCATGGTATAAATGTACCACAGTTTTTGGATCCATTCTTCCTGTGAGGGACACCAGGGTTGTTTCCATAGCCTAGCGATAGTAAATTGTGCTGCTATGAATATCGATATTGGTGTCACTATAATGTGCTGATACTAAGTCCCCTGGAAAGATACCCAGGAGTGGAATAGCAGGGTCGTATGGTGGACTCATCCCTAGTTTTTTAAGGATTCTCCATACTGCTTTCCAGAGGGGCTGTACCAGTCTACAGCTACACCAACAGTGTGTTAGTGTGCCTATTTCTCCACAGCCCCTCCAGCATCTATTGTTGTTTATTTTCTTCATCTTTGCCAT
>PVKS010039151.1:0-17462 GCA_004027875.1 Aplodontia rufa | reverse complement strand
AGTGGTTAAATAAATATAAAAAAGTGTTAAAACTTTCTTGGACAACAAATTAGCAGTTATGATGCTTTTTTTAATATTAATGAAATCAGATAATTTTACAATAGCCAAATATCTCATTCATTAGCCCCTATATCCTTGAAATTATAATAAACATTTTCATGTGCTCCAAAGTAGCAGCAAAAGCAGAATGGGTAAAAATCCAACATTTGCTGTATCTATTTCTGTAATACATCTTCCACATTAAATATACAAATTACAGCTTCAAGGCTGTGGTTAATTTTCAGCTTAGCCAAGACGGCAGCACACCCACGTTTCCAAGCTTAAAATATCCCATCTTCCATAACTACTCCTTCACACCTCACAGAACTTACATATACTTTGAATCATATCAGTGACATTTCTCCAATCAGGTTCTGCTTACATCTTTCACCAAACAGTGGCTTGTTTTAATGCATTGATGTTATCCACCAAAATTGGATGTGCTCCTTAAAAAACAGAAATCGTTACAGATGATAGACTTGAATAAGACAGAATAAGAGACAGGACCTGCTGTTTCCTATAAAAAGTAAACTTGTTTTTCAGATTAAAAATAAAAGTAAAACTAAGGGTAACTCAGATTTATTTCTTTTTACAGAGACTCTGAGGCTGTAAGTAATATAAATTCTGGGAACTAATTTTACCTGGCAGATGTTAGAGACTAGGCCTACTGGTTATAAAAAACACTTTAGTGTTACAGTAAGAAGGCAATGAAGAAAGGGGAAAATTGGATTAAAACTTTTTTTTCTTGGACATTTCTTGTGTAAAGTACGGAAAAGTTCTTTGTGGTTTTAGTTCTTGATCAGCAACCTTCTCCCTCCCTCATTCTGTGACTACATCCACTAAGAAGGGTGGGCAGGAAGGAAAGAGGAGGGGACCAAAAGGTTTTTTGACTCCTTCCATTTCGCTTTCTCACTCCTCTCCAAGAGGAGGGAATCTATAGACAAGATGTTAGAACATCAATGGAACCATGGTAACTGGTAAATGAAATAATTAATTTGAAGCCTTTAAAAATACCATGAGTATGGCTTGTGCACTCTCTCAGATTCTCCCCCCGACACACACACATACATTTCCCTCTCTCTGCCACCCACCCGCCAACCTTCTAAACCTGGTGACAGAAGGGGCAAACTGAGCCAGGACTTTCTGTGGACCTGGGGGGAGTTGCCTGTGAACTTGTTCCTTGAGACCCTGCTTCTGTCTTTTGCGTTACATGGGCTGTGTGTGTAATGTTCTCAGAATCCTCTGCTGATAAAACTGAAGCAAGAGGCCCGCCATGGGTCTGAGCCAATGTACTAGAACTTCTGAGTCAGTTGATCTGCACAAGTCCAACTTTAGGCCTTAGAGTAGAAATCTGCTCACCAAATGACTTTGTTCCCTTGCTCACACAGCCTTTGTGATTCTCATTGGAGGTGAGACTGAGGAGCCAAGTCTGAATTCAGGCATTCCTGTGCGCAGCCCTAAACCATCTAACCACACTCCAGCTCATTATAACCAAGCAAAACAATATTTCTGCTCTTCAACAAAGTGACGTGTGTGACCAACAGGCATAAAGTCCACATGGCAGCCAGTAGGCAGTGCAGATGCCAGAGCACGGAGGGCACATGTATAATACCCAACCTCAGGGCTTTCCTTAGGTTCAAGAGAATCTGATGCTAAGAACGTATTCTCAAATGTTTGGGTAAGTAAACATATTTTTCTAAGTTGAATTATTGATACCTATTTATTGAGCATCCCTAGACTTAAGGCCCTAGAATGGATTCCCAGTTGATAAGAACCACACCTTGTTCCAGATGCTTATTCAGCAGGGGGTCCAAGCTCTATTAACATAAGTAATAGTTACATAGATGTAATGTGATAAAAAGTCATGCACTCTGATACTTATGAGGAAAAGAGTGGCCAATTCTGAATTGGGGAAAAAGAAAAGGCTTTTAGGTCCAAAAAACAGTCACAATAGTAAAAGGATTTAAAATCACAGTTTGAGGGGGCTGGGGTGGTAGCTCGGTGGTTACAGCCCTTGCCTTGCATGCACAAGTATGTGAGTTCAAACCCCAGCACCCATGTACACAACAAAGTGTCAAAGGAATGAAAGTCACATGAAAAACTAAATAAAAATTGCTTCTCTTTCTCTCCCTCTCTCTCACTGTCCCCTCTTTCTTTAAAAAAAAAAATTAAAAAAATAAAATCATAGTTTGAATGCACTACTGATTTCACTCCTTAAAAGAGTGCTTATTTTGTCTAAAGTTATATACAGATTCAATATAATCCTTATTAAAAATCTCAATGGTATTTCTTTACAGAAATAGAAAAAAAAATTCCATAGTTCTCATGGAACCACAAAAGACCATGAACAGCCAAATCAATCTTCTCAAGTAATCAATAATGAACAAAGCTGGAGACATTCCACTTCCTAATTTCAAAATATATTACAAAGCTATAGTAATCAAACCTGTATAGTAATCAAAACTGTATTTATATGTCTGGCATAAAGACAGACATATAGACCAATGGAACAGAATAGAAAACCCAGAAATAAGTACACTCACATCTGATCAACTGGTCTTTAAACAAGTGTATGAAGAATATGGAACAGGCAAGAATATCCCTTCAACTAATTGCTTTGGAAAATGTGGATATTCACATGCAAAAGAATGCAGTTGGACCTTATCTTATGCCAAACACAAAAACCACTGTGGCACTTGCCTGTAATCCTAGTGACTCTGGAGGCTGAGGCAGAAGGATCACAAGTTTGAGGTCAGCCTCAGAAACTTAGCAAAGCCCTGTCCGAAACTAATAAATTAATAAAAAGGGCTGGGGATATAGCTCTGTGATAAAAAACACCCCTTAGGTTTAAACCTCAGTACCAAAAAGGGAAAAAAATCATTCAAAATGGATTAAAAACCTGAAACTATAAAACCCCTAGAAGAACACAGGGAGAAATCAGTATTGCGTCAGTCCTGTAATGATTTCATAAATAAATGTCTCCTATGCTGTCATGAGGGAGATGATGTGTACCAAAACCACAAGAAATGGAAACAAAATTAAGAAAAAATTCTTAATTAACAAAAACTCTTCAGAGAAAAGGAAGTAATCAACAGAGTGAGAAAACAAGTATAGTATAGAAGAACATATTTACAAACCACATGTCTGACAAGGGGTTAATCTTGAAAATATGTAAGCATCTCCTATAACTCAATAGCAAAACAACTGGAAATCTGATTTGAAAATGACTTGAGCAGACATTTCTTACAAAAAAAATTTTAAAAACCATGCAGAGTCAATAGGTGTATGAAAAAATGTTCAACATCACTAGTCATCCAGGAAATGACACTCAAAATCACAGTGAGATCTCGCCTCACTCCACTTAGAATGGCCATTACAACACCACCAAGTGTAGGCAAGCATGTGGAGAAATTGGAAGCCTAGCACACTTCCATGTGACCCAGCTATCCAATTTCTGGGTATTTATCCAAATAGACTGAAATCAGAATCATAAAGTGATATTATACCTTCTGTGTTCACAGAAGCTATATCCACATCAGACAAGATATTGAAAAAACTTCATTGTCCTCCGACTGATGAATGGATAAAGATAACATGATAGTAAGTTTAGTACTCCTTATCTAAAATGCTTGGGACAGGGGCTGGAGTGGTGGCTCGGTGGTTACAGCGCTTGCCCGGCATGCATAAGTACAGGGGTTCAAACCCCAGCACCCATATACACAACCAAGTGTCAGAGCAATGAAAGCCATGTGATAAACTCAATAAAAATTGATTCTCTCTGTCTCTGTCACTGTCTTTTCTTGGGAAGAAAAAAAATTAAAAATTAAAATGCTTGGGACCAGAAGAGTTTCAGATTTTTTTTTTTAGATTTTGAAATATTTGCATACACATAATGAGGTATTGTGGGAAGGGGACCCAAGTCTAAACACAAAATTCATTTTTGTTTCATTAGCACTCTACACACATCGTCTACAGGTAATTTTATGCAACATTTTTAGTTTATCTGTGTTTTGACTTCAGCATGTCACATGAGGTCAGCTTTGAAATTTTATACGTGTAGCATCATGCTGGCACACAAAAATTTTAAATCTTGGAGCACTTTGGAATTTCAGATTAGTAATAATAAACCTATATACACATAGAGCAGAATATTATTCAGCCTTTAAGAAGAAGGAAATCCTGTCACATGTGACTACCTGGATGAACCTGGAGGGCATTATGATAATGAAAAGAAACTAGCCACAGAAGGACAAATATTTCACGATTCCACTTCTAGGAAGCATCTAAAATAACCAGATTCATAGGATCAAAAAGTGCAGTGATAGTCACCATGGGGTAGGGAGAGAGAGGGATAAAGAGTTATTAATCAATGGTCATAAAACATTTCAGATCCATTAAGTCCTAGAAATCTGTATGTCATTGTCCCTATAAGCAACAATATCACATTGTACATTTAAAAATTTGTTAACAGGGTAGATCTCTTGTTAACTGCACCAGATAATGCTAAAACATGGAAGCAGTATGGTGAAAAGTGAAAAGCAAAAATTAATTTTGGTTGCCAGCCCACTGGTGTTGCACCAGCAAATCCTGTGCTAGGCGGGCAAAGGAGCAACTGCCTTATCCTTAGGCACCACAGACTGCTCAGACAACAACATGAAAGCAAGATCGGTTGACTATAAAGCTAACGATTATTACTGGAATGCAAGTGGGTGAGCCACATGCCTCTGAACCTGAGGTGATTGACAACTTCCTAAGTTACTGTAGGGTGGGCTGCTTAATAATGTGTATGTGGAAGTACCATGGCAACCACATTTATTCTAAATTAGGGAATATTTGTTAGTTCTTATTTTAAGATAGTAATTAAAAAAGATATTTAAAAAAGAGAGAGGGACAATGAGAGAGAGAAAGAATCGATTTTATTTAGTTTTCTATGTGGCTTTCATCGCTCCGACACTTTGTTGTGTAGGTGGTGCAGGGGTTCGGACTCACATCCTCAGACATGCCAGGCAAGCACCGTAACTGCAGAGCCACCGCTCCAGCCCTGCCAAACATATTTTAAAATAACCTTCTCATCAATAAAGTGCATGAAAGGGCAGTAATGCCTGAGGAAAGAAACAGCCACCAAACAGAATTAAACAGCAAAACACCCAGAGCAGAGGATCAGAGATGGCTTCACATAGCCATTTCAAAGTAGAGAGCCAGTACTCACGGTGCATATTAGAGAAGAGGAAAACCTCTTACTGACATAATCCAATACTTAGTGCTTACAGGCTATTCTTGAAAAGTGCAGAGGTGAAGAATAAGAAGTCTAGGTGATTAGTAACTAGGACTATGCAGGAAGAAGAAAGCATTCCAGTGGAATAAGCCCAAGCAGAACAGTAGACACTTCTCCCAGGAAAACATACAATGGTCATGGATATATGAAAAAATGCTCAATGTCAACTTTTTTTAGAGAACCTAGTCTGAACAAAACTTCAGTCACATTCACTACAAGTGATCACCAGACCTTGATGAGGTGCATCAGATAGCTTACTAAAATCTAGCTTTTCTCCTCAGCTTGCTGCACATAGTTTCATATAGTATATCCAATGCCCAAATTATCTTCTCAAACAATCCCAACCATAGCACCTCAGTGTTTAATGTAGTGGCATCTGGAGCAGAAGGAAGATACCACCTGAATATTGTTATCAGTCTTCTGTTCCCAGAGCAAACTAGACATCTGAATTTATTACGGAGTGCTCCCTTTAAGAGAGAGAAACAGTGAGAGAGAGAGAAAGAGAGAATCAATTTTATTTAGTTTTTCATGTAGCTTTCATTGCTCGGACACTTTGTTGTGTATGTGGTGCTGGGGTTTGAACCTTGTCTTCGTGCATGCTAAGCAAGTGCTGTAACTGCTGAGCCACTGCTCCAGCCCTGTGGGCTGTTCTCTTAATGAAACTTGAGTTTGCTCATGTTAGAGTAGATAGTAAACAGTATAAAGACAATGAGTCCAAACTACCAAGTGACTCTTTTTCCTTTTCCTTTTTTTTTTCTTTTCTTTCTTTTTCTTTTTTTATGAGACAAGGTCTTGCTGTGTTGCCCAGACTGGTCTTGACCTCCTGGGCTCAAGGGATCCTCCTATCTCAGGCTCCTGAGTAGCTGGGACAACAGGCAAGTGCCACCACAGCTGACTCAAGTACCATTTCAACTCAACAGACATCATTGAGCTATGTGTAGGATGCTTTGCTAAACACTAAGGTTATACAGATGAAACAAATCCCTTGCTCCAAATGCAAGGTAAGCCCATAAGCAAAGATATGCCGTGTGGTGAAACAGGGGCCATAACAGAAGTATAAATCAGAGCACAGAGTGGATATGTATAAAATCACAGTTGGCAGTTAGGGAGACTTTAAAGAAGATGTCTGCGGGTTCCAAAGACAGTACAACTGAGCTTTCTGCTCAACAGTACTGTTAGGCAGGAGATATCTTCTTGCTTATTTTCATTATCAAGAATGAAAACTTGCAGCTTTAGATATAGAATATTTATTGAGAATCTGGGCATAGAGTGGTGCAGACATCAGGAATTAAACTTATCATCTATAACATAAAATGTCAGAAAGCTAGAATCTGGCCATACAGTCCCAGACTGCCTATCTTGGTAGGGGTACCTCATTTTAGTACAGATAAAATAAATCCTCTGGTTCTGACAACCTACCTAGCAGAACACCAAGCTGTGTATGAGCCTTTTCCTGGTATAATATGAGCTACCTGAAGGTGGTGACTACATTGTCTAATACGGTGGGTGACATATAGAAGTTGCTCAGTTTCTGAGTGTTGAATGAATCAGATAATAGCTTTATACCTAAAGAAACATTATCCCTCCAAAATAATTAATAATCAATTTTAAAAGCTTTTCAAGGGAGGGTTTGTCACAACATCTAAAAATCAATGCATTCTTCCATTTGTTGGACTCAAATGAAAAGTTTCCTGTTAAATGTTAGTATGTAATCTCAGAGGGTTTAAAATTACTCAAAATAAGGCTGGATTAAAGAATCCTAGTTTTGAAGATAATCTTAAGTCACTGCTTTTCTCTATTCTAACATAAGCCTTTCTACAGAAAACACATGTACACACACACGTGTGCACACACACACACACATACAAGAAACAATAAAAAGCTGTATAAGTTGTCTCTGGAGATATTTCGAACTTACTAATTCAAGTAGAGCCTGTCTTGAGTCCTATGTGGCTCTGACATATAGTCAAAGCAAGAATTGCAAAGTTAATTAACTCTGTAATAATAATTATTTTTATTCCACTGTCCTTCAAACAAATTTTTCCATTGCTTTTGGTTTACACAACATATAACATTTAAATAAATAAAATCATCTTCAAATTCTTTTGTATAGGAAATAGTGTGAACTGAAATGACTAGGTAAGAGAAATAAGAGGAAAAAACATACTTGAAATTACTAATAAAGCCCAGGAACATTTAGATAACGTTACATGGCTAGTCTGATTTGATATTAAACTGCCATTGGCTGAAGCACGCCAGCACTCACACACAGTGAACCTGAGAGGGACACCTGTCACCCTAGAGCCATACCTTGCTTCCAAACCACAGCACATTTCTTTCTGGGAGTTACTTCAACTTTGGATATAACCTGAAAGGGCCAAGAATCCTGTTCTCTTACATTTTCATCCAAGGGCAGTCATGTGACTCCAGCTTGATCAAGCAAATACCTGTCTGAGATTCAAATCCTGAGCAAAGTGCCCAAAAGACTAAAACGCTGGGGTCCATCCACCTAATCCCTGTATCCTTGTCTAGATTAGTTCTAATGCAAGCTAATGCCCGTTGTCCCTGCTTCTGGCTTACTCCTTCCTTCCCACAGTCATTCCGTAAATTCTGTGCTCTCCTTACTTTCCTTCAAGTTAGTCAAGACTGATGTGCAGAAGGAGTGTGAGCTTATGTCCTAGACGGGTGAGTATGAAAAGCTACAGCTGGAGAGGTGGGATACCTGTTCTCCTGTCAGTTTAAAACCTCTGACAGCTCAATTTAGCAAAAAGCATTTGTAACCCAGGATGGGGTTTTCCCATCTTGTTTGCTTTCCTATCTCTCTCCCAGTTAAGATTCATTCAAAAATGAATATTAGGCAAGGTCAGTACTGGGAAACTGATGAGAGAAGATTATCCTAACTTCTTTCTGTATCATCTTAAACACTAGCAAAAATCAATAATTATGTAAAATATGCTTTTGAGCAACTCTTTCCAAAACGGCGAGGCTGGAGAATTTCATAGGTGAATTTGTGAACTCTCTCACTAGCATTAAAAGTGGCACTGAAGCCTGGAGTGGTGGCTCAGCGGTTACGGCGCTTGCCTGGAATGCGCGAGGACCCAGGTTTAAACCCAAGCACCACGTACACAACGAAGTGTCACAGCAACAAAAGCCAAATGAAAAATAAATAAAATTACTTCCCTCTTTCTCTCTCTCTCACTGTCCCTCTCTCTTTAAAAAAAAAAAAAGTGACACTGAAAACAGACCATTAATACAACACAATTGATAAAAAGTGAATGGAACATATCTGCATATCATATTCCAAAAAAAATTATTCATTAGGATATTCATAGTCAGGAACAAAAAAAACCAGCAAACAAAACAAATCTCAGAGAGCTTCAGCACGTTCACACTTTGGGAACCTGGTTTACAGTCTTATAAATAGAAAGACATATGAAAAGAATAATTAAAAGGTACCAGAGACCAGTGTCAAGGAACCTCACTATAAATATTCTCAATGAGAACAATGAGTGTTCTTCAGTAAATTATTAAATGAGAGTGGATTATTTCAGTTAAGAATAGGAAAGAGTAGGGGCTGGAGCGGTGGCTCGGCGGTTAGGGCACTTGTGGTGCTTGCCTGGCCTGTGCAAGGACATAGGTTTGAATCCCAGCACCACCTACACAACGAGGTGTCAGAGCAACAAAGGCCACATGAAAAACTAAATAAAATTGACTTTCTTTTTTTTTTTCTCTCTCTCTCTCATTGTCCTTCTCTCTTTAAGAACAAGAACAACAGCAACAAAAAACAAAACGGAGCTGTCAGGGAATAATAGTAAAAGGGAATATTAATCCAAAAAAGGTTAAACCAGAATTGAAATCAGTAATAATATCAGTGGATTTTTTTTCACTGCTAATAAACTAATTTTTTGGTTTTAACAGCTTCTGGGAAGCTGGGCGTGGGGAAGAGGTATCGGAAGAAAATGTCTTTGGGGTACATCAAGTGAGATCTCAAAATAGGCACAACTGAGTGAAGTCAGGATCCCCAGGGGCAATGGGTGAAGTAGGAAAAAGCTCATCTTTCAAAAGGACAGCAAAGCAACTGTCCCTCTTAAACTGATATCGTGTGAAAGACAGTCTTCTTGACAATCTGTAATCGGAAGACATGCTCCCTCATTTGGGCTTTAGGTCGATTTATACTCTTTGTATGACCCCTTTCCCCTCATTCCTCCCGCACCAAAAAATCCAAGCCCAACAAATTATTTTTAGGTTATTTTTGTTGTTGCTGTTGTTGTTGTTTTGTTTTGGTACCAGGGATTAAACCCAGAGGTGCTTAACCACAGAACCACATCCCTACTAGCCCTTTTTATTTTATATTTTGAGCTAGGATCTCACTAAGTTCCTGAGGCTGGCTTTGATCTTTCGATCTTCCTGCCTCAGCCTCCCAAGCCACTGGGATTACAGGGGTACAAAATTAATTTAAAACAATAATGTTTTCCTTAGAAGAAAATGTAAATCCTCTATAGAGAAATTAAACCCTGCAACTAAACCCTACACAATTCCTACAGATAAAGTCCAAAAAACATTATTCTGAAAATTCACTGAATATCCTGAAATTTTAAATTATACAAAAAATCAAGATACCGTGAGTTAGAGACAGCAGAAGACACTGCACAGACATGCCCAGAATTCACATTGGAATTACTGAAATCAAAACGTACTTTTCTGCTATTAAAATAGATTACCAAGGGAACCAAATATATAAGCCAAGAACAGATGACTATGAAAAATGAAACAGATTTAGAAAGAAGCAAATAGAACTTACTAAGGGAAGTGGGGGGATTTGGTTCAGATGAAAAAAAAATATTGGATATGTCAACTAGCTAATAAGGCACAGGTAAAAACCATAAATTAGGGAACTAGAACCCAAAGTTGAATAAATTCAAGAAAAAATAAATAAAATTGAGAAAAAAAATCAAGAGGCATGAAGGACAAAGTTAAAGGACTAACATATATAGTAAGCACTCTATGAAGAAATGTAATGAGGATGAGGGAGAAACAACACGTGAAGAAATAATGCCTAAGAGCGTCTCATAATGAAAGAAACAAACTCCCAGATTCAAGAAGCAGAAAAATATCAAGGATTACACACACACTCACACACACCACAGACCAGTAGACATACACTTCAGTGAAATTTCAAAGTCTGAAGCAGCCAGACAAGGCAGTATGGTGGATAAAGAGAAGGAGACACAAAAAAGAAAGTGAAAGTGGAAGAAGGAATAGGAAATAAAAGAAAGGAGTATTGCAGAAAAGAATGGAGAAGAAAGAAGAAAGTTGAAACCAGCAAACAAGAAAGGTTCTCTTTCCTTAGGGGTAAATACAGGCTGGAGGATGCTTGGGAGTGGAGCTGAACGTTAGGCTTGAAAGGTGATCGTGCTCAGTTGATAGTGTCCCCGACTGAGCAAACCGAAATCCTCCTTGAGGTAGGGCTCAGTACTCCCAGATACTGTTTTCTATCTATTATAGACATTTCCAAACACGCAGGGAACAAGTCACCATGAAGGAACATCAGTAGAACACAACACAGCCAAATGTCCAGACTTCAAATGTTATAGTTATCAGAAACTAAAAAAAAAAAAAGGGGGGGGGTGTAGAGTTACAACATGTGCACAACAAAAGCCACATGAAAAATTAAATAAAACTGATTCTCTCTTTTTCTCTCATTGTCCCTGTCTTTCTTTAAAAAAAAGAGAAACTAAAATAAAATTCCTATCCTGAAATGATTAAAAATTAAACACCAAATTATACTGTTATATTGTGTACATGTGTGGATATGTAACAAAAAATCCCATCAATATATACAACTATAATGCAACAATAAAATGTGGGAAAATAAATAAATAAAAACAAATATGGTAATAAAAATCATAAAGGAACATAAAGTGGAATATTACTCAGCTTTAAAAATGAAGGGATGTCTGGCATATGCTATCACAGGGATAAACTTTGATTATGCTAAGTGAAATAAGCAAGTCCCTGCGAGGAACTCATAGTTGTCAAGTTCATACAGAAAGAAAGCAGAATAGTGTAAGTTGTGGGGGTGAAAGGGGAGTTTAATGAATTTAATATTTCAGTTTTGCAAGATGAAGAAGAGTTCTATAGATTGGCTGCCCAGCAAGGTAAATGCACTTAACACAACTGAACTAACTACACACTTAAAAATGGCTTTAAGATGGTAAATTTTATCTTATATGTATTTTGTCACAATTAATCTAAAAAATACAAGGACAAGATGTTATAAAAATGATTAAGCAGATTTAAAGAATAACAAGTGAAATTTGTGAAACTGGAAAATAACGTCACAAAAAATTTTAAAACCTAATATATGAGATAAATATTCTATTAGACACAGGTAAAGACATTATTTTTTAAAGCAGAACTGAAGAAATTATGCATACTAATGCATACTAATACATGCAGAAGAAAAATACAGGAGAAGCTAATTTACAAAGAACAAAACAAGAAGGTCCAAACAAGACTACTTAGAATTTTAAAGGGGAAGAATGGAGGAGAAGCAAAGAATGGAGGGAGGCAATGTTCAAATAATTAATAGCTGAAATTTTTCCAGAATTTATGAAAGAGGAGAATTCATTGAGATAGGAAACAGAGGATGCCAAGAAGGCTATACAAAGAGATATGCACATTAAGACATATTAAAGGAAAACTATGGACCTCTAAAGGCAAGAGCACATCTCAAAGCAATAAAAAAGAAATGGCAGCCAGGTATGGTGGTGCACCTTTGTAATCACAGTGACTCTGGAGGCTGAGGCAGGAGAATCGCAAGTTCAAAGCCAGCCTCAGCAATTTGGCGAGGCCCTTAGCAACTTAGTGAGACCCTGTCTCAAAATAAAATATAAAAAAAGGCTGTGGATGTGGTTTCAGTGTTAAGTGCCCCTGGGTTCAATCCTTAGTATCCCCCCACTGAAAAAATAAAAGAAGAAGAAGAAATGATATACCTCTCTACATAGAACAGAAGTTAAATTGCTTATAGGCTTGCCATCTCTAATACATTTCTGATTTAGGTATATGTACACCAGCACAACCATTTTGAAAAACAATTCACCATTATCTAGTAAAGTTGAATATGCACATACATTACTCCCCAGCAATCAGAATACTTTAAAAGAAAGAACACCACCACAAACTTCGACCTGAGGACCAAGAGACAGGTACAAGAATGTCCATAGCAGCATCTCTTAAAATCACCCAGAACTGAAAACAATCCAAAGTAATACAGAATTGTGAATTATTCATAAAATGGAATATTATTCATATTGAAAAATCACCACAAATAATCCTCACAAACATAATATTAAGTAAAAATTAGCAAGGCATTAATTATATGATGTTCAAAAATACGTAAAATTAAATGATGATTTAGGGGTAACAGGATGAGGGGAGGAGGGTGTGAACAAGGAATGAAACACAAGCAGAGAATAATGTAGTAGTTGTTGTATGGTTGTGTTTGTTTTCTTTCTTTTACTTTACATATGTTTTATTCATTTTTTAAAATAAGATCTAAAACTACACCATTTAAATCTATCAATAACCCTATGAATAATATGCTCTTTTATCTTGTTTTGTATATGAGAAACTAAAGCTAAGAAAGATTGGGTAACCTGTCTGAAGTTCCAGGCTAGCAAATGGCAGAACCAAGACCAGAATCTATGCAATCTGTCTCCCTTGCAAGTCCTCCTGAGTACAGGGTAATTCTTTCTCTTTTGTATATATATAATATTCCACCTTGAAAGAAAAAATTAAAAAAGAGAAAATTACTTGGCATTTATATCCCAAGGATTAATGTCATCAAACTTTTGCAAAAAAGATAAATTCATGTGTTATTGTAATGGAAATAAACATCAAAAAGCTAATCATTTTGCCTATGTTATTTCTAGTCTCATCACATTTTTCTTCATTTTCTAAATTGTGTGCAATGAACCTGTATTACTTTAGTACTTAGGGCAAAATAAATACTATCTAAAAGTACTTTTGTCTTTAGCTTTTTTAAAAATCACATATCCTACATCACTTGGTAAATTGCAGAGGAAGACTAATTATATCTTGCCTGAAAGATAAAAGACAACTAAGAGTGTTCCTGGGTTCCAGAAAAGGGCCTTGGCTTTGTATCCAAAAGCAAACAATGTTTTAAATTTTAGTAAAAGAAAAAGAAAATTCAGAGGCTGGTAAAGACTTGTTTCTGGCTGGTCTTGCTGGCTTCGGGGCAATCCCATTCCCTTTCTACAGCAGAAAAGCACCCAGGGCTTCTCTGTCCACAGCCACCAAGCTAAGTAAGGAGAGACAGACAAAATTTTATGCAACAATCAAGAAACAGACTCACAATACAAAAGGATCAGCTGCCTGACTATCAAGTTTTGAAAAACAGGCCTTACAGAGTGAGGTTCCCGCTGACACTGGGGAAACATCGGTGGCCCTGAAAGTGAGCACAAAAATCTGCTGAATATGTTGTGCAGACGGCTGTTCAGGGCTGCAGCCGTTTTGCTTTCCTGAGGAGGGGAAAGGAATGCATTTCTGAAAAGTGGAGCTGTTTTGAAAGTCACTCTTTAGAAGCAGATTAAGGTAGAGTTTGGTAATATTATCCAATAACAAAACACTAACTAAAGTTCAATCCATAGAGATTCTGGGCCAGTCCTGGCATGCGTGCACCAGTGCTGAACCGCAGATTTCAGCAAATTAGGATGGCAGGCTTGAGCTTCAGTAACATTTGCCTTAGCAATTTCATAGACCCAGATAAAAAACATAACATCTCTGTAAGTAAATGTAACTGTCTCCAAATTGCCCACTATCAATTTCTATTAAAAAGCCAGAAAAGCACAATGAAACATCCACTTTCCCATTGCTGCTCCCCTTCCTTCAATTCAATAAGTTGTGAAGTTAAGCAAATTGCTAACTTTTCCCAAGCTTTGGTTCAAAGCTTGTAAGATGCACATAATCAACTGGGTGCAATGATGCTTGCCTGTAATCCCAGCAGCTCAGGAGGCTGAGGCAGGAGGATCACAGGTTCAAAACCAGCCTTAGCAACTTAGCAAGGCCCTAAACAACTTACTGAGACCCTTCTCAAAATTAAAAAAAAAAAAACAATTAAAAATTAAAAGGGCTGGGGATGTTGCTAAGTGGTTAAGGGCCTCTGGGTTCAATCCCTGGTACAAGAAAAAGAAAAAGAAAAAGATGGACATAATCATACTTGCCTTATAGCACTGCAGTGAAGACAAGGCGAGGCAGTGGAAGGAATGTCCAGCGTAATATCCCCAAAGATGCTCTGGAAATGTTCCTCTCCTGCCCAGTCTACTCACTCACAGAGCTGCACGGCGCAATGCACGTGCGCGCGCGCGCGCGCACACACACACACACACAGAGGCTTTGCCTTCTCAGAATGACGTAGCCTAAGCATATATCCTTATCTGGTTCAGGACCTACAAAATAAAGATTAACAATCTATATACACGAAAGTGAGGAGGGCTGGGAGTTATTTTTCACTTCAGATTTCATTTCAAAACAACAAATTACAACATAGTGCCTGGAAAGGGAACCTGCTAAAGAAAATGCATGAAGATGGCTAACCAGAAATAAAGACAAAAGCTGTCTTCTCTAATCACATTAAAGCGAAAACAAACAACACAGGGAGGAGGCAGCAGGAGAGCTAAGGGAAACTTCCAACTCAGGTTTGGGGACAAGGACTTAGACACCCGATATCAGATAGAGCAGAGACTGGGGGTACACAGTCCCTAGAAATGCTAAGGAACATAGCCCCTGTGGACTTGAGTGGAGTTCCACTTGAACATCCAAGGGCAGTCATTTGGTTCCCAGGGAACACACCTAGTTCTTGTTTTCCTAAAGAAGACTGAGAAATTTAAATAAAAATCTACAACCAGAACTTTTAAAATGTTTCTTTTAAAGAAGTACATAGTTTATCACCTTGGTTTGTGACAAAGATGACCACACAATCACCCTTGGGTTCGTAAAGTGGTGAAATACGGGGAAAGGAGGGCAGATTCCTCATTCATAGCTTCATAGTTTTATGAAGGGTTGAGGCTTGGAAGTGGTCCATTTGGTTTGAAAACAAGTTGACAAACAGGAAAAAAAAATGTTGAAGGGTACAAGCTGGGCTGGGGGGAAGAAAACTTTTGTATTCCTATGAGTTTGAAGCTCCGAAATGGATTACACTGTATTTAAACTTTTAAAAACCCTAAAATAAAAATCTATCAGAACAGCTAGGGACCTCTTCAAAGGAATGGAGATTTGATAGAAGAGATGTGAAGGCAATGAGAGGAGTAAAAAGTTTTTAAAAGCCTTTCCTCTTATACCTCAGAGCCTAAAACTGTCCTTAGACTATAGTGCTTCTCCAATTTTAAACGTATATATGAGGGGCTGGAGCGGTGGCTCAGTGGTTTCGGCGCTTGCCTGGCAAGCACGAGGACCCAGGTTCAAACCCCAGCACCACGTACACAACTGAGTGTTGGAGCAACTAAGGCCATGTGAAAAACTAAATAAAGTTGTTTGTCTCTTTCTCTGTCTCTCTCACTGTCCCTCTCTCTTTAAAAAAAAAAAAGTATATATGAATGCCCAGGAGCATGCTAAAACACACCTTCTTATTCAGGAGGTCTAGGGTGCTACCTGAGATTTGTTTTGTTTTGTTTTTTGTTTTTTGTTTTTTTTTTGGTATATGTGCTGAGCATTGAACCCAGGGCCTCGAACAGGCTTGAGAAGCACACTACCACTGTGCTACACCCCAAGCCAGAGATTCTGCATCTTTAACAAGTTTCAGGTAGTATCCAAGCTGCTGGTATGCAGATCACAATATTAGGAACATGGGTATCACTGAATATGAGCTAGAAGATTTGAGTTTCTGTGTCTGCTCTTGGTTTACCGCATTAGAATTTGGGGCATATCTCTTAAACTCAGTTTTCTTGTTTGACAGATACCAGCTTGCCCACAGATGATTGCAAGGCTGAAATTAAACAGCACACCAAAGTGCTTTGAGAGTAGCAAAGGACAAAGAGTAGCAGTATTATCACCATCAAGAAAAGGACCATGTGGGATAAGTGACTTGCTGAAGACCTGACACAAGGCAGAACTAGGCTTAAAATCAGTCTTATATGGTCTGAAGCAAGTGCTTTGCACTTCAGTGTTTTGCTACTTAAGTGGGTATGAAAGATGGATTATTTATTTCCATCCATGTTGTGAAAATTTATTTCCAAAATGCATATACCTTCCTATCTCAATGCATATATTCCATTGAAAATGCACCTTTGTGGATTATACAAGCAAGTGTATTTCCTGAGCAGAGGCAGAGGTCACCATGACTATGGTAGTGCTCTTGATGCCCCCAGGAGTGAACATAACACCTGGTGCACCCACTGCCTACACAACACCATTGCCAACTGGGAAAGTGGAAGACACACTAGTACAAATTCCTGACTTCACCGGAGAATCCAGAGGTGTGACAGAAAAAAGAACAATCTAGAGAGGATATATAGAAGAGAAGCATGTGCCTCCATGAGTGCTCAAAAGGAAGACAATGGTTTAGGAAGCTTATATGAAGGGCAAGTCCAATACTGAGCAAAATCCCAGAGAGAAGGCTCAAATGAATTATGCCTTGTGATTATACACACAATGTTAGGCTCTGTATTTAATACCCAAATCAAGATAATTTTATATGTTAAAACACTGAAGCCTACCTCACTGATGCAGTACACAAACTCAATAATTAGGAAGGAGTCCTGGAAGACCAGGTATTAACTGAGAACTTCATCCCTCCTGGACAGAGCCACTTGAAGAATTTTAGCTTGGCAATAATAGAAAGAATGAAATTGAGTATTTGAATGGAATATATTGGGGAGAATACTGGAAGCATGGAAATCGCTAAGAATGTCTTTAAAACTTATTTTTCTAGGG
This sequence comes from Aplodontia rufa, assembly GCA_004027875.1. Classification (NCBI taxonomy): domain Eukaryota; kingdom Metazoa; phylum Chordata; class Mammalia; order Rodentia; family Aplodontiidae; genus Aplodontia; species Aplodontia rufa. Next base: position 196 of record PVKS010039151.1, on the reverse strand, counting down.
ATTTCATAAAGCTAAAAAGCTTTTGTACTGCCAAGGAAACAATCAAAAGAATCAAGAGGTTTCCTACAGAAATGGAGAGTATCATGGACTATGACTCCTCAGACAAGGGTCTCATATCCAGAATCTATAAAATACTCAAAAATGTCAGCTACAAAATCACCAACAGCCCAATTGATAAATGGGCGAAAGAGCTAAA
>PVKS010039150.1:0-17473 GCA_004027875.1 Aplodontia rufa | reverse complement strand
GCTGGTCTAGTAACATGAGTTAAATCCAGATAAGATGTAATGCTTTACAATCTAATACTTTTTTTTAGAATTATAAAGGGAAAGGGAAGGGAGGGATAAGGGAGGGTAATTGGGGGGGGCACTCCTGGAGATAATTGCAATATCCAGAATATTTACACATTTTATACACATTTTATATTATTTTGTTAAAATCGTGTAAAGTTGTTCAAAAAATAATAAAAAAATGCAAAAAAAAAAGATAAAGAATCATGTAGAATTGGAATGTAATGTAAAGGTATCGGAATATTATTCATGTGAGTATGCGTGTGTGTGTGTAACACACATACATATAAAACATGTATGTACTGTGTTTTTCCCTTGCTCTATCTGCTAAAAGTTTTTAAAAGCCATAGTACTGCAGTATTAATGAGCATAACCAGAACCCACATCTTGGTTTCTCAAAACCACTTCTTGATAGAAGGAAAAAGTAGTCCTTGGAATCATTACTGATCCCATATCTGGATCAATGAAGGTACAAGTTAAAATTGAAATGTCTTGCTGTACCAGAAAGTAAAAAAATTTCTCAAAAGGAGAACGATCCAAAATACAAGAGCTAGCTTGAAGGGACTCTCACTGGTACCAAAATAAATGAGGGCAATGGATTATAACTCATTGATATAAATATGTCCTTATGATACACACTGAAATAGATAAATGATAGATAAATGAATAGGCCAATAAATAGAGATATGGGAGATTTTCTTGTAATAGAATGCCACCTGGTAAATGTGACTGATGCAATGGTAACTGTTGGTTTAGCAAAACTCCTTAATGGACCCTAACGCAAAAAGGAAGCACATAAATTACAATGCACAGCATGACAACCAAAGGGGTAGAAACCAAACGACTGGACCAGCGAACAAAATTAACATCAACAGAGACAGCAGACGCACACCATGGCCTTTTGGACATCCTGAGGATGTATTGAGTATTCCCACAAGGGATGCCTAACCAAACTTTGAGAGATATTCTATAAAATATTGTTCTGCAGTCTTCAAATATTTCAAGCAGGTGAAAGATTTATTAAGGGTGAGAAACTTATAGATTAATAAAGAGATACAATTAAATAGAGCTAAATATAATGCTGTACTTGATCTTGTGATGAATAGAAAATATGTTAAAAGCATGATTGGAACAACTGATAAAATAATACATGCAATGGAGATTAAAAAATTTTATATCAATGGCACACTTCATAAATTTGAAAACTGTATAGTTGTTACATAACAGAATATCATTTTTCATGGAAAATATGTATGAAAGTCTTAAAGGGTAAGAAAGAATGATATATGTAAACTATCCCCAGATGATTGAGAAAATTATGAAGTACACACATACATTTGTGCACACATACAAACACGCATGTGTTTAAAAAGAGATTTTGATGAAACAACTGTGGTGAAATGTTAAAAACATGTGAATCTTGATAAATGTCACACAGTACTATCTTTGGACATTTTTATTTGAAGTTATTTCAAAATTTAAAAAAAATAAAAAGGATCAAACAGAGCCATAGAAGATGCATAACAATGTTTCAGTTAATGATGTGAGGTACATGTCCCACAGGTAGCAACCAACTAGACATGTCCAAGAGGAACACAGGCACTGAGAATCTGTGCACATTCAGCGTCACTGCTAAAACAATTATAGCAATAATGCCCTGTGTACCTCCATTCAACTCCATAAGGATCCCTCAGCTCAAGCTGCCCTTGATAGGTGCAATGCCACTCTCCCAGCAGTGGAGCCTGGGTGACATCAAGAGTGGCCCAGATACCCTGAAGGAGTCACACACCCCAAAGTCCCTTAGACCAGGTGAGCCCCAGAGAGTCTCTTTCTTAGTGAATTCTTTGTCCATGGTCATCTGAATGAACTTGTGAGAGCTCAGAGAATTAAGAAAAGCTGATACTGCTACAGCCTTGCAGGCCCCATTCACAGGAGAAATTATTCTAAAAGCCCCATGAATGATTTTCAAGAGGCCACACCATGAAGCAGATAGAGCTCTAGGCTTGAAGTTCAGGTGCAATAGAAGTGGCATGGCTGACAGTATCACTAATTGAAATGCTACAAGATCCACTCTCATACAGCACTGTGCAGTCTGTAAAGTGTGTTCAGGTATACAGTCTCATAGTAATAAATACTGCCCATAGTAGCAATGCATCTGCCCTGCAGGGATCACTACTAAATGCTTTTTGTGTATGTTCTTAGGTGTATCATATCATTGCTATTATTCAGATAAAATAATAGAGGTCCTGCAATGTTAAAGGATTTACGTGACTTTGGAATACCCTTTTACCTGTCACTTAACATGAAATTTAATATCATTCCTTATCAAAGCTGCAAGGATACATAAAACAATTGCTAGTAAGTGCTTTGTAAATTGTGAAAATTGTGCATATGTGAGGATTATATATCATTAACTTTAATAATTCCTGTAGTGCACCAAGAAAGAAGGCAGTCACTAGGATTAAAAGGGAAGGCTGTGCCACTTTGGAATTCAGCTTGGCAACTTTTTAGAAAGTTAAACATACACTTGCCATTTGACCTCGCAATCCTACTCCTAGGTATTTACCCAAGAAAAATGAAAATATATGTTCCCATAAAAATCTGGATAGGGAAGTTTATTATAGCTTTATTCATAATTGCCTCAAATTGGAAACAACCCCAAAGTCTTTCACCTGGTGAATGAATAAACAAACTGGAACATCCATTCCATGGAATAGTATTCAGCAATAAAATGAAATGAATTACTGATGCATGTGACAACATGGATGTATCAAAAATGCACTATTCTACATGAAAGAAGAAGCCACATTCAAAACACCATGTGTGGTACATGAGTCCATTTATGTGATATTCTAGTAAAACCAACGTGTAGGGACGTAGAACAGTGGGGGCCAGGGTCTGTGTGTGGAGAAGGTATATTGAATACGGAAAAACACAAGGGAACTTTTTCAGCGGTTGTCAATGCTGACTGTCTTTAATGTTCTGGTGGTTACACAGCTATCTGCCTTGGTTGAAAATCATAGGACTTCATTCAGAAAGATGGTGAATATTTAGTATAAATTATACTCCATAATTTTTTAAACAAAAAGAATAGTTTCTAAAGGCATTGGCCAAACAGATTAATGACTTTCAATACAACATCAATACCCTGAAGGTGGTGTCAAGGTTTCCCTGGGAAACCCATGCATGCTTTTGCTATCCTGTTGCCTCCTTTCATTTCCAAGTTTTGTGCATAATCTGGCACTATCGCATATGCAGCCTGTGCAGAGTCACTCAGCTGGAGGGGTCTGAGGATAGCTCACCTGCTTCATTCTTTCCTCTGCCTCCTCCTATCTGGAGCTCCCTGTCCTCTTCCTAGTCTTCTTCATGTTTCAAGAACCCATTGAGCTCTGCTCCCTAACCACCTAAGTCCCACTGAGTCTTCAAATAATTCCAGTTCCAATTCATTGCTCTTCTATGTACTATTATTATTCATGACTGACCAGAACCTCTTGCTCTGACTCTCAAATACAGATACACTGTGGTAGACAATATATAAGGACATAGTAGTTATTGGTAACCTTACTAGTGGTTACCAATATCAATTAGTCTTCTTATTCCTAGATAAAAGATAGACTTTCCTTTTTACTTACCTCGGCATTTAAAGGGAGCCATGTGATGGTGGCCAAGATACTGTGAAAACTGATATATTTTGCTTCTGGAACAAAGCTTAGAAGAGAAAACATGAAATACCTTTCCCTGCTCATATAAATATGGAAGTCTCATACTGAAATGATAAAGACTGGAATCTACTGAATTATAGGATGCTGTATAGAAGATGGCTCCTGTAGAGACATCTAGACCATTTGCTTCCTTGCTTAGCTTCCAATATCACACAGGATTGGGTGCATTTAAGGTGTTTTGGCTGTAGACCATCTGGATCATTTGTGATTTTAACACGGAGACAAAACAAACATTCTTGTGATAAGCTGCTAAGACTTAGTGATTGTTTGTTACTGTTGAATAACCTAAGCTATTCTAACTATACAAGTAGATAACACAAAACACTAAGGTAGTCTAAAATCCAATTGTAAGAAACCATCCTCAGAAAGGGATAGGTAGTTATCTCTATCTCCAGAGTTTAACACTTCGCAAAGCATGCTATCAAATTTCTCAAGATAAGCATATTGGGGGCTGGAGTGGTGGCTTGGCGGTTATGGCGTTTGCCTGGCATGCACGAGTACGCAAGTTCAAACCTCAGTGCCCACGTACACAACGAAATGTCTGAGTAATGAAGGTTACTTGAAAACCTAATAAAATTTGCTTCTCTCTCTCTCTCTCTCTCTCTCTCTCTGTCCCCTATTTCTTTTTTTTTAAAGCATATTGAACTGAAGTTAAAAACCAATATATATTAAATATTTTCTTGGTTTAAGAACCCTAAAGAGGTTCACAATGGTTCCTTAAAGATAACTTAGCTCATCTCTTCATTTTGAAGTTAAGGAAACTGAAGCTTTGAGACAGACATAATTATCATTTAGTTTTGGTCACATAGCTAGTTTCCCAAAGAAGTATCTACTGCTTAATCCACTGGTTATTCCATAGCACATTCCTCTCAAGAGCAAGACAGTATGTAATTTCAGATCATTCTTATGTTAACTTTATTCTTTACCTTATTCTGAAATAATGGATGCACAGATGAAAGGAATATTGGCCAGAAATCGTTCACTGTATGCTTTTATTCCCTTTCCAAGCAGATTGGATGATTTCCCAACATATGCAGTGCCTCTTCACTCAGCAGGTATGCTGGGCTCGTCCACCGCACAGTGAGCTTGACTGAAAAGCAGGTCATTTTATATGTACCCTGAAATAAAGACAAAGAAACACACACACACGATATCTCCATACATATTACAAGTACTTTATAATGTTTTATTCTTAGGAAGGCTTGGGTCTAGACATCAAACTAAATAAAAACAAAATAAGCACAATTGGTAAGAATGCAAGATTCGACATCAGGAAGTGGGTTTAAAATTTAATTCTGCTAATCTTATATGTGTGGTTTAAACATTCCAATTAATTCACTTATCTGAAAAATAGATACAATATCATCTTATCTACTTACTTCAAAGAATTGTTGCAAGATACAAGTGAACTGTGTTATAATTAATATCATTTATAATTAGCAAACTCAGGGCTGGAGAGGTGGCTCACAGTGCTTGCCTGGCATGGGCAAGGGTGAGGATGAGGGTTCAAACCCCAGCACCACATACACAACAAATTGTGGGAGCAACAAAAGCCACGTGAAAAACTAAATAAAATAGATTCTCTCTCTCTCTCTCACTCCCTCTCTCTTTAAAATAAATAAATAAATAAATTTTGCAAATTCAAGTGGGGGGAAGCTCAGGTTTAGTTATTTCTTCCTTAATCAAAACAAATATCCCACAACAGAAACAAATACCTTCACAGCACAGTCTCATATTTTCCCAGGAGTTGTGCATAACTGTTCATGTCAGAGACCAAAGCATTTTAAAGCATCTCTCCACCCATGCACTCACTTCTAGGCTGAATGCTCTGGAGTTTGAGCTATGGGCTATGCTCCCTGCCCCCTTCCAGTCTTAGGTACTGGACTTTACACTTCTTGGAACTCCCCGATCCTGGTCCTTCTCTCCCATCCACGTAGGTGTTCGTCACCTGGACCAGGAACCAGCTTGAATGACCTTGGGGAGATGGAGCACTGAGGGCCATGGGGGCTGTGTGCAGCTCGAGAGCAACAGGTGGTGTGTGGGGTGAATGGATGTTGATGGCACTATATGTAGAACTGGTCTAGCCAATGTCTACAATATCCTCAAGCTCCCAGCACTGCTGGACTTGCTCCTGTCCACTTGGTGGGAAGTTTTGTCAAGGTCACACTTCACTTAGCAGATTGCCCTTTTGAAGCCCTTTGAATGACACTTGCTGGATCCAGAATTCTGCCAGCTCCAGGTATCTCTGTAGCCACTTTTCCACCGTTCTGGAGCTCCCAATTAAGTTGCAATCAGACACTCTAAGCATACACTAGGAATAGAAAAAAAATGTTTTGGATCATGGCTAAAAACATGAAAAACAATCAGTAGGTCTAGATCCAAGAGGTCCTCTTTGGCAAAGGCTCTTGCAGCCCGGGTACACACAACAGCCTGGCCCTTTGGTCAGTGGTGCATTCCCTAGCCCTCAGAAGCAGAGCCACTGGTGGGCACATGGCTGCCTGTTTTTAGTGGCTCTGCTCCCAACCTCAAAGCAGCATCCTTGTTTTTGTCTTGGCAAGCTCAGAATAGTGGGAGATGGCTGATCTTAGTGGTCTAATTGGGAGGCTAACTGCCTTCCTTCCAGATTCACTGTTCCCAAGGTTAAGGGGCACCTGGCATTGGTCCTGGCAACTCATTAGATGGCTTTGTGATTTTCTTTGGAAACTTCTTACTATGCTCTGATGTAAAGGGTAAGGGAGGATCATTCTTACACTAAGCTAGGGGAGGCGTTGGCCTTCTGTCTTCCCTTTTTGCATGCATAAAAATCTACCATGCCTCAGCCTGACATGGGCTATTGGTCACAAAATGTGACACCAGAACCAGCAGTGGGAGCTAGGCAGTGGATGCACAGCAGCGGCTTCTCCCCCGCTCTGCTCCTGGGCTTATGCTCTGAGCTGCACACAAACCTACAGCTCCGCTTTCCTGTCTTGGCCCTGGGCCCCTTCTTTCCGGCACTCTGTTTCAAAAACATCACAAGCCACGCAGGTGGTTTTTGTTGCACCACAGCTCGTATTCTTGACAGATCCTACATCTGCACATTAATACTTCTTGATGCCTCCAGCCTGAAACTTTCCCAGACACACTGGGCTGAGAGCCTCCGAAGCAGGATACGATGGGGACTAACTACACAGGAATTCCTTCCTGGGTCTGAGGGCTGGGAGGTCATGGTGTGTTAGACACCATGGTTTCATGATTACTGAGCTCTGGATTTCACGGCATCTGTCTACATTAGTGGAAAACCACTACCCTCCTTCAGTTCACTGAGTGTGTTATAAACGCGGGGCCCCATGAAGAGTGCAAGTTACTATAATCATGAGTTATCACCATTGCCACAATTGCAATCAGATGATGTTTATTGAATGAATAAATGAATAACATCAACAATAAGTAGTTGACATTTATGGGTCTTTCCCATTTATAAGACACTGTCAAGCTTAAAAGACATCTCTAGTGCTCAAAACCACCACACAAGGCAAAAACTGATTTACATACTTCACAAATAAGAAAACCAAACAGATAAAAAAAAATATGTACTCTGACCAAGACCACAGAGTTGGTTTAATAATAGAGCAGGGAAACAAACCATCATGGGCTCCCAAGGTCAAGCTAGCTAATTCCACATGACCATCCTGAGCCTTTTGTTTTTGCTTTGTTGTTAGTTTTGTTTTCTTTGTAAGAAAAAGGTGGGGGAGGACCAGTAGCAAAGAGACCAAGAGACTTGAATAACCTGCTCAGAAATTGAGTTTTGCAATGGGTTCTCTCGTCCCAGGAGTCCCTGTAACACTTCCCTGGGCAGAAGAACAACTCTTCCCATTTTACTAGTTTGCAACAGAAAAGAACGCAGTGCAGAGGCTTGGACTGAGTGAAAAAGAAACTTCCCAGATTTAACAAGAATTAAAGAATGGGAAGGAGGAAGATTCATCTCCCATGAAGGATGGAAAGAAGAGAACAGTATTATCCCTAAGGATACTAAATAGATGAGTAGAATGACTCTCAATAAATCAGAGCTTTGGAGATAGCAGCCAATAAAAAGAAACAGTGTAGAAGCAGCCCCATGAGTGTCCATTTCCTCCCTTTTGTCTGAAATAACATGAATTGTGAGTAGCACTGTAGAAACATCTACAATGACTCCATCATGCTGTTTCTTTAAATCTAGAATTTTTATTTTGGAGCTCACCCTGAGAAATTTGGCTGTTGTAAAGGATGTCAGAATAGAGGAAAGGGGAGAAGTTCATAAAATATGGTGGGTCAACACAAAGTTCAGGCCATCCACTGGGGCCTGACAACCACTTGGAGAAGAATTAGCAGGGCCGGGGGAATCCTATAGGTTGCCGCTGTAGAGCAGTGACGGAGGGTCCTATCCAGAGGGCGTCTTGAAATGGGGAGGCTGGAGGTCCGCCGAGGCCCGAAGTACATGACTAACCCATGACTTATGAAGAGCCTGACAGGTCTGACCTCAGAACAATGAAGAATCATACTGGAATGGACTGCATCCCGTCCCAGCCTCCATCTCCTGCCCAATGTGATTAGGATATGAACAATATCTATGGGTCTCAACCACAAGGACAGCTCTGGGAACATTTGCAAAACACACATCTTCAATCTCTTCCACTTGATTATCTCATTTTGATTCTCTCTGCTGTTCAGATAAATGGCTGAGAATAAAAATCAGAGGGAGGTTTGATACTGGGGAGTATAACATTCTGAAACATATAGTCATGAAACTGCATTTGCTTTCTCTGGAATTAATCTGGAGGAGTTCCAGTATAAAAATGATTGAGCTTGCACAATCTGATTATTAGCTAACGTTCAAGATTTCTATTTATTCTCTTTCAGGTTTAACAGAAAGATCTCTTCTAATGTGAACATGAACATTAGATGAATGTCTAATTGAACAAGCAACAAGAAGTGACTATGTATAAAGAAGAAGGTCTAAACTATGCAGGGGGCATGTGGCAAAAAATTTAAATACTGTCCCTATTTTATTATATTCTAGTTGAAAAATAGTGAAATTAATTTTACCCCTTTCCACTGTCCACATGAAGGCCTTGGGTTAGAAGCAAAGCAGTACACTGTGACATGGAATGGGAAGAAGGTATCTAAGTGTTCACAAATGCAATTGAGCTCCTCCATCTGCACCTTTTGGCTTTCAAAAGGATCTTAGTCCATTTGATCTACCATAAAATACCATAGATTGGGTATCATGTAAAACATAGAAGTTCATTCCTACACTCTGGAAGCTGGAAGTCGGGCACTAAGGCATTTATAAATGAGGCCCTGATGAGGGCCTGCTCTTACATGATCATCATTTCAGTTTAACCTTACTTGGCAAAAAAGAGATGAGAGATATCTCTGGGGCCTCCATATTTTTTTTTTTTCACAATACTGGAGATTGAAATCAGAAGGGTTATACCTATGAGCAACATCCTCATCCCTTTTAATTTCTAATTTTGAAACAATGCCTCACTAAGTTGCTGAGACTGGCCTCAGACTTGCAACCTCCTCCCTCAGCCTCCCCAGTCACTGAAAATACAGGTGTGTGTCACCATGCATGTCTCTGGAGTCTCTTAGTAATGGTACTAATCCATACATGTCCTTTCACACCTCAAATGCCATATTTCCTAATGCATTCACACTGGGGGTTTGGATTCCAATCCATGAACTATGGAACTATACAAACCTTTAGATCATAGCAATAAGGTACCTGAAGGAAAAGGGAAGACAAATGTATCCAAGCTCCAAAACATGAAGAATTCTTCCACCTTAGATAACCGGTTTCTACTATAAAAGCTGCATAGGTTTCTGGGGATAGAATGAAATGGCTGGGCTTGGTTCAGGTGGGTGTCTAATAGGAGGCCCTGCTTTAAACTGAAATCCCACTGAGCTACACCTTCCCTATAAGGTTGAATGAGAAATAAACACAGTGCCAAAAATAGAATAGCAAGGAAAATTTCCAGTTGCTTCATTGACACTAGTGGTGGGAAGAAATACCCACCCCTGGAAATTTTGTAACCAGCAGAGCTCTTTCACAGTTTTGCCATCTAAATTTATGCCACCTGTGAGGGCTGAAAAATCTCAAATGGACAATTTAATTTAAAGTGGTCCCAGGTCAGTGGTGCCCCAGGAAACTGGCAGAAGCAGGCACAAATCATTTCTGAAGGAATACTAATTCAACACAGGCCTCCAAGAATCTCCATAGACAAAGTTCCAAGGAAAATGAGCCACTCACTGGAAAACAAAGAAAAACACAGAAACCAGGCACCTTGAATGAAATGCAGGACAATCTGGTTCCCAAATATATTAGACAGCATTGCTACTGGGAGTAAATAACAACTTTGTTTAAAACTTTGTTTGAAGAACTCGAGGAGACACATAAAAATACAAACAAAGAAAAAAATGTCATTTTATAATATAAAATATTTTAAAACCACATATTAGAAATGAGAAGCAATAATAATTAACATTAAAATCATAAGAGATAGGCTAAATAGAATATTGAAATACACAAGACTGAATGACCCAGAATGTAAACAAAAAATAGAAAAGGCAACCCAGGAAGCAAATACAAAATATGAAAAAGAAATCAGGAACAGAGAATAAATAATATGAAGAGCCAAAAAATGTGTAATTACAGATTTCAGAGGAGAGAATGGAAGATTGAGCCCAATATTTAATGACATTGTATTTGAGAATTGTCTAGATTCACTGAAGGACCCCTGTTCTCAGATCCGAGACGATCAATTTATTCCAAGAAGAAAAAGTAAAAAATAACTTCCTACAGACACAGATCATAGAGAAACCATGAACATCAAAGAAAAACAGTCCTTCAAATCAGAAAAGACAGATCACCTAAATATCAATTAGACAGATGCCACATTTCACCTTACGATGTACAGAGAGACAAAGAAAATACGATGCCCAGGTTTGTTAATCCTGTTAATATTATTTTTCATGAATTGGTAAAATAAAGGCCTTTTCCATTTAATGAAAAAGAATTCCAAAAGAAATAAAATGAGATACAAAAAAAAGGGAACAAACCAAGAAATTGTTATTGAGTTAATCTAATTAGATGTTGACTATGCCAAAGTAATCATTTTTAATTTGTGGAAAAATAAAACTAATGTATGGGACAATTGCAGGATACAGCTTTGGAGATGTGTTAGACAAATGAACTATTTTAAGACATTTCTACTCAAACATGGACCAGCCACCACGGTATTACTTAGGAGTTTGTTAGAAATGTAAAACCCATCACCCGCTCCCCAAGAATCAGTGAATCAGAGTCTGCCTTTATACAGGCTCCCTGAATGATTTGGATGTACACTAAAGTTAAAGAATTTGAAGTTGGATAGGACTCCTACCCTACCCCCTCTTTTATTTTCTTATATCTCTCTAGCTTCCGCATGTGAGAAAAAACATTGAACCTTTGACTTTCTGAGTCTGGGTTATTTCATTTAGCATGATGTTCTCCAGTTTCATCCATTAACCAGAAAATGCTATAATTTCATTCTTCTTTATGACTTAGTAAAGCACCCTCATGTGTGTGTGTGTGTGTGTGGGGGGTGTGTGTGTATACATACACACTACATTTTCTTTATCCATTCATCTGTTGATAGCACCTGGGCTGGTTCAATAACTTAGATATTGTGAATTGCTCTCTATGAACATCAATATACCTCTATCACTATAGTATGTGAGGAGTACTTTTGCATAGATACTGAAGTGGAATAGTTGGGTCATAAGATGGCTCCCCATTCATGGTTTTCAAGGTGTCCTCTCAGCAATGTGTAAATGGACCTTCCCCTCCCCACATTCTCCCTAGCATTTATTATTATTTCTATTCTTGATGATTGTCATTCTAACTGGTGTAAGATGAATTCTCAATGTAGTTTCGATTTGCCCAGATTGCTAGAGATATAGAACATTTTATCAGAGGGGAACTGATGGGGAGGGAGGAGGGAATGGGAAAAGGGAGTAACTGACAAATTAAATTGGCCAAATTATGATGTACCTATACAGATATACCACAGTGAGTTCTGCTTTTATGTATATCTATAAATCACCGAAGAAAATATGAATAAATAAATAGAAAGGAGACCAGTAGAGTAGAAGTGGAGGAGGGGGAGGGAAATGGGAAGAACTAGAAATTGAAATGAGCAAATTTTATTTCATGCATGTATGGATATGTCAAAATGTACCCCACTATTATGTATAACTATAATTCATTAATAAACCATTAGAACAAGAGTTTTCAGTTTTTGGTAATTATATATGTTTAAAATCTAGAGTAATCACTAAATGCATAGACATAGAGGATACTTTTAAGGAGTAGAGAGGAAAATGATGAAATGAGGGGAGAAATGAATTAATCTGTATAAGTTATCATAGGTTGGATATTCTATTCCAAAATTTCTCATAAGTCATGGGCTTATAGCAACCGATAATTTCTCATTCATGCTGCATGTCCCTTCTCAGTTTAAAGAGGAGCTCAAGGATCAAAGTGAAGTAATTCTGTATATATTTGGGTTTAAATCAGTTATCTAACTGTGCTGTAATTATAACTTTTATTATAGGTATGCTCACAAAAATTTCTTTTCTTTTTTTAAAGAGAGAGGGACAGTGAGAGAGAGAGAGAGAGGAAAAGAGAAACAATTTTTATTTAGTTTTTCATGTGACTTTCATTGCTCCTAGACTTTGCTGTGTAGTACATGGTGCTGGGGTTTGAACTTGCATACTTGCACTTGCCGGGAAAATGCTGTAACAGCCAGGGCATCGCTCCAGCCCCACAAAAATTTATTTTCTACTTTCTGAAATGTCCTTGTATTTTCTTCATTTTTAAAGCATATTTATCTGGAAATAGACTTCTAGGCTTTCGTGTCTGTTCTTTAGAAGCTTTTATGAGGCCAACCCATTGTTTATGAGGTTCCATCTTTGCTTCTGGTGAAGTAAGCTGTTAGCCTTGACTTGGCTAATTTGAAGGTAAACTGTTTTTTTCTGGTAAACTGCTGTTTTTTTTTTTTTTTAAAGATTTCTTCTTGTCTTTGGTTTCACTGTGCTGTACTTTCATTTAGTCAGTTTGTTTATTTTGGCTAGGGTTTGAAGTTGTTCTTGATATTTGTAGCTACATAGTTTTCCTCAGTTTGCAGTAATTATTGACCAGTATCTCTTCCAATCTTGTCCTGTCATAACGCTATTGCCTTTCTTCTAGGACTTCAATATATAATATGGCAGGTGTTTGCACAATGTTCAGCATGACTTCTTGGCATTTTTATGCATATATCTTTTTCCTATATGTGCACAATAATATTTGATAGTAAATTTTTAAAATTTCAGTGCATCATTGTACATATAATCTAATTATATATATATATATATATATATATATATATATATATATATATAAAATCTGGGATATATGATCTACATATCTTCACTCCACAGTGAATGTCTTACTCTTGTATGTAAATTTTTAAGCATACTATTCATAGTATCATGGTCATTTAAAAGTGGAAATCAGGCAATAAATGAACCTACCATTTGATCTAATTCTAGTGATTATACCTTTTTTATCATTTGGTCCTATTACTTGTCATACTTGGTGATTTTTATGTAATATCAGACATTATGAATAAAAATGTAGAGATAATTCAAAAGTTGGCTGATTCACCTTCCTCTAATGAGGATGTAAGTTTGCTTCTGGCAGGCATTTAGAGTAGGTGCAGATTATGATAATCCTACCTTTGGCTGAATATATGCAAAACTCAGTTCCATTCTTTCATGAGAGCTGATCCATTTCTGCTTTTCTATGTGCCGTGCTTGTATTATTTTCATCTATTCCTTATAGTAACGGTATGAGGGAGATACCACACTCTAATGATGAGAACTGTAAGATACAGAGGCTATCTGATTTGTACAACACCACATCTACAGGAGAGTCTATAGACAACAGTACCATATTGTTTCTTAATCTGAGAGATAAAAGAAATTAATAGGATCAGAAGAAAAGAGGAAGCCTAATACAAATTAAGAGGACCTATTAAACTGTGATGCTTGGAAGAGTCTCTTTAAAGACAAGAATTAGTGGGAAAAACATTACATTTCTTTTTCTATGAGTTCAATAAAGCTATTCAATTCTACCATGAAAATATTTAAATATTCAAAGTAATACAGTCTGTGAGATTTTGGATTTTAGGATTAATGTCCAGACAAAAACATCACAGGACCATGTGTATGTAACATTTGTTCCACGTTTCCGAGTGCTAGGCATGGTACTGCACATGTGCTAAGTCTTGACCAGTTTAGTCTTCAGAGCACTTGTGAGGGAGTTACCATTACCATCCCCAACTACAGATGGGGAATTTGAAGTTTAGACAGGGAAGTTTGCCTTTTCTGAGATTACATAGATTATCCATATATAAGGAATGAAGCTGGAACCCGAGAAGCCTACTTTTCACTAGGACTTCTCCCACAAAGAAGTTAAAACAGTAAAATGCTCCAACCTGAAAGAGAGAGAGAAAAGAAAAAAAGAATTGGAGGATGGGAGGAAAAGAAGAGGTAGGAGAAACTTAGGTTTGCCAAGTCCCTCATCTTTTATGAAGAGGAACAATAAGTATTGCTCAAATTTGGTAATTTGAGCATTTATTCATTTCTTTATTTTTAAAAAGAGAGAGGGACAGTGAGAGAGAGAGAGAATCAATTTCATTTAGTTTTTCATCAGATTTCATTGCTCCAACACTTTGTTGTGCATGTGGTGCTGGGGTTTGAACCCGCGTCCTCGCGCATTCCAGGCAAGTGCCGTAACCGCTGAGCCACCACTCCAGCTCAAGTTTGGTAATTTGAGAAGTGTGTCAATAAGCATTATGATGATAACAACCAGAGGAAGTAGAGCTATTTAACAGTGGTTGGCCTCTGCAGTGTGGGATGAGGGGAGAGTGGCAGAAAAATGAGGAAACGACTTTTATCTTTTCATTTTATATCTTTCTCATTTGTTCCTGTGATTTGTGTGCATTATAAATAGAAACTTAGCTACATATAAAAAGATAAATTATACTGTATAATGTTATATTCTACTGAGAGCATATGGTCCTGATTGTTCTTGGCCACATGGCAAATAGTAATAGCCTACCCCTGGGGAAAGCCTGTGGGCTGGCTGGTGCCACCTGACCAGGGGGCTCCATAAGTCTTCCTAATTTTAGTCCAATGTTTAAAGGCCCAAATGCCCTGAGAAATAAGCCACATTTAACCATATCTGCTTTATCCATTATAAGAGGTATATTTTAGCCTTGAATTTTTCACTTTTTGTTCTTATTTTTTATTCATTTGGAACTTAGGGGGAAAAGAGGTGTGCATTTCATATGGGCCCCAGGTGAGCTCCAAGAAATTCCAACTTGGGAAAAATTAAGCACACAGCTGAAACACAGCAGCAGGTCCCTGAATCATTTTATTTTTCTTTGACCTATCGTAAAGAATGCTCAAAATTACTTAACACTTTTCTTGGATTTAAAGACAACATTTTTAAGTGGTTTGGAAGCAAATTTGGCATTTGATAAATGGACAACATTGCATTTCAAATTTTTGGAGTCATCCCTATTGGATAAAAATATTTGGTCTTCTTAAATGTGATTGGATTGAACGTTGATTTCTTTTATTCCTGTTATGCAACATTTACCTTCACAAATGAAGGTCACAGGACTGACCAACAAGTCCTGTTCAGGGAGAGCAAAGAGATAACAATTTTCCTGAGAAGCTTGTTCAAGGGTTTTTGGGGAATACTCACTGCCTCACCCTTTCTCCTGCTGTGGAGGCAAATCTTCTTTACTTGCAAGGGCTATTTCCCAGGGGAAACCAAGAGAAGCCCTGCCTTGAAATCCCTAGGTCCAAAGCACAGACATCTTGGAGCTCCTGAGGTTTTTTTCTTGCACATTCACCTCTTGTTCCACATTTCTCGCTCCTGCGCCAAGGTGCAGAGAAGCAGTAACGATGGGAAGAGCCCAGAGTAAGCAATCCTGTCTGACAGCTGAGAACCTCCTCCTAGGATGTGCATTTTACTCCACAGCTGTTTCTGCTTCACTTTAATTTGTTCAGGATTTGGTTGGGACCCCAGAGTTCACCTTTTGCAAAATATTTGTTAATTTTTGTTTTTAGCTGAGAAAATATCTTTTTCCCTCCCAAAATGAGAACAATTTGCTCTGGGATTGAAGATGGATTTGTATTATAGTTACAGTGGAGATTTGTTCAATTGCTTCATAGCCACATACCCAATACTCACTAATTCCTTTTAACAAGAAAATGGTAAACAGGTGGAGTTGAAATCATAGATAAATAAAGAGTCCCCTCCAATCAATTCAGTTGGGTCTTTGTAAAAGAACTCTACCCAGCTGGCAGTGCACACACTTAAACACATGGAGCGTTTCTCAGAGCAGCACTGGGAATGCAGACATGATAACATGCTCATGAAATCCACTCGGTAGACAAGTCTCCAAAACAATCAACATCATTTTGCTAATTGCCAAAACTCCCTTCCAAACCTTATCATCTTCGTTTGAAATTCTTTCCTTTAAAAAAAAATCTCCAGCTTTATTGAGCTATGTTCAAAAGTAAAAATTATATATATTGAAAATGTACAGCATGATACTTTGATGCATATATACATTATGAAAAGATTACTGCAATCAAGATGATTAATATATCCATTGCTTCACCTAGTTACCGTTTATGTGTGTTTGAGAATACTCACGATCTGCTCTCAACAAATTTCAAGTGCATTATGCTTTATTACTAACTGTAGTCACTGTGCTGGACAGCAGGTCTCCAGGACTTAGTCACCTTATGAATGAAATTTAGCAACCTTTGAGCAGTATCTCCCCATTCCACCATTCTTCAGCTCCTGAAAACTACTTTCTGCTGTACGTTTTGATGAATTTGACTTAAAATATATTCCACCTAGAAGTGAGATCATACAGTATTTGTCTCTCTGCGTCTGGCCTATTTCTCACAGCATAGTGCTCTCCAGGTTCATCCATGGTATTGCAAATAGTTGGAGCTCCTTCTTTTAAATGATTGAGTAGTATTCCATTCACACACATACAACTCACTGCACACCACTATCACCACCATGATTCTTTTTTTTTTAATTTTTTATTTTGAGCAACCTTACAAGATTTTACCAAAAAAAATATAAAATGTGTTTAAAATATGCATATATTCTGGATATTGCAATTATCCCCAGGAGCACCCCCCCAATTACCCTCCCTTATCCCTCCCTTCCCCTTCCCATTATAACTCTAAAAAAAGTATTAGATTGTAAAGCATTACATCTTATCTGGATTTAACTCATGCTACTAGACCAACTTTCTCATTGTCCAGGGTCTACTCCCCACCTCCACAGATGAGTGGAGACAGTCGACCCTTAGATCTCTGGGTTAAGTTGATTTTACTCTTCATGATCTCTTCCATAACCATCCATTTACCCTCGAAGGCTGCAAGGTCATTGTTTCTAATTGCTGTGTAATATTCCATGGTATAAATGTACCACAGTTTTTGAATCCATTCTTCCAGTGAGGGACACCGGGGTTGTTTCCATAGCCTAGCAATAGTAAATTGTGCTGCTATGAACATCGATATTGCTGTGTCACTGTAATGTGCTGATTCTAAATCCCCTGGAAAGATTC